>JANBPU010000059.1:58813-83931 GCA_027575805.1 Mycoemilia scoparia | reverse complement strand
GACTATCACACTAAAAGGCTATTCTGAAGCCAACATTGGCTTCAGAGTGTAGATATTATGGATAAAGTATGTAAAGGGAACCCATAAACCTTCACACAAAGGCTGGGCACTTTGCCTGTTCGTTCCGGATCAAATCGCTAGCAGAGAGAGGCTTAGCCCCCTTAGGGCTGGCACCCTTGGAAGCAGGTGCACGGCCTGGGGCAGCAGCAACTCTGGCATAAGAAGCCATTAGTTGGAATAAATTCAGAAAAAGGAAATTATAAAGTGGGAGTTATGGGTTTAGAATGAGAATTAGGAAAATCAAGAGATTTGAAGATCAAATTATGGGAAAAATTTGATGGGAAAGGGCAAAAGTTTTCTAAACTTAAAAATTGTAAGTATAAAAAACAAATGTGGAAGAGAGCCCAGCTAGCTCAATTGGTAGAGCGTGAGACTCTTAATCTCAAGGTTGTGGGTTCGATCCCCACGTTGGGTGCTTCACTTTTGTTTTGTTTGCATCTGGTTGTCGACTGATACGACGGGGGAAATTTTGGACCTACAGAAACCCAGCCCAATCGAAAATATTCCCCCTAGTACTACATATCGCTAATAACTTTTGTATGGTACATTTTGGTTGCTACTGATTATAGGGGGCAATCACAGCCAAATGGGTGTCCAAATTTATTAGTAAAAAAATTCACTTCAAAAATAATCGCCTATATTAAAATAAAACAACATGAATATTTCTCTATTTAAAAGATACCAAAAATCAATATAATTATTGGTTCCCTGAAAAAAAACCATCTAAATATACCCCATGTTTCTGTAATTGACTGATATTCAAACAATTCATAGCATTGACTTTGAATAAACATCAGAATAAGCTCCCAAAAATATATATCACAAAAAGTGAGTTTTTTTATTGATCTCTTTCTTCTGTCAGGATGGTTTGTAGCATACTTTATTTTGAAAATTCCAACAAGTATATTTTCAACTAATATTAAAGTTTGTGTATATATATATATCCTGGCTTTTACCTACACTTAATTTTCAAGTAATGTGTGCCATTGTGTCTGGAAAAACAGCTTTTATAAACACATTGCTTTGTACTGTAACTGCAGCACTTTCAACTTTGACCTGCTCACCATTCTGCACAAGAACACCAATAAAAGGCAATAACGGTATTCAAAGTGTGCTTTTTTTCTGTTGTTCGCATCAAAAGGCTTTATCAACCATGTGTATAATTTTCTTAGAATCTGATAAAATGAGCTCTTGTTTCATGGGATCCACTCACGATTTATTCAATGTCTTCATTTTGGAAAACACTGGCTCAGTATTGACTACGTTTTATGGAAACCTTGCTTGATAGCATTATCAGTCTGTCTGATGCTTATCAAGTGTTTATATTCAACTTTGGTGGTATCGATAATTAGAACAGTCCTTACAGAATGCTATAAATATCTACTTGGAATTAAGCGCAAGGACATGCTTTTAAAGATAAAATTTTCAATAACATTATTTTAAACTTCATATGAAATTCACACCTGGAAAAACTTTACTACTGAACAAATGTGAGATGGAAAAGGTGGGTTCTCGAATTTTGATGGAATCACAGGCCAATTCATATGTAACCCCCGATGACCCATTTTTGTATAAATCCTTGTGAAACCAGTGCACTTATCCACAATACATTTAGTAATACTTTTGTGCTATAACAAATAATGGGGCTCAGTACCATAACAATATTTTAAAATTTTGCAGTCACAATAGTTACTCGCGATGACATAATTGAGAAAAATGGCAGTGGTCCAGTTCATCTACAATTATTTTAATATGCACTGGTGACTCGATATTACAAGTCTTGTAAAGTTCGAGCGGATTAGCTCGCAAATTCTTATCATTCATCATTGCATGCTTGAATGGCAAAAATGTACTAAGAGAACGAATTCCTTGATTTTATGCGGATTTTCACTTTTCCAATCAAGAGTTGCCTGACAAAACTGCATCGAATCCAAAATCTAAAGTTTCAAAAAGGATTGATTTGGTATAAGGCATATGTTTATTGGCAAAGCTAACATAATAGACAATTATATGTTCATAATAGCATACAGAGTCATGAATGAGCCGAACAGCACGTTTCCGTTTGGTGCCAAAGTATAGGCTAAATTTGTTGGTAAAGGAGCTGATGTAAAAGATGCGGCTACTTGATATATTGCACAATATTCCAATTAATCATGGTCTTTATTAGACTTAACAAATTTTAGTATCGAATTTGTATGTGCCTTCAATCAAATCTCTATAGTCGAGAGAGGACAACACTGGTAGGCTTCTATTAGGTACAAGGAACCAAACACTTCATTTCACCATTACCCAATCAATATAGAAGGTATTTATACAACAATTATCCCCACAAACTTTTAGTTGATAGTAAACAGCATTTTCAAGCCTTATTCTTGTATTTGTTTTACCAGTAAACCATTTTCACTGGTCCATTTGACCCAAACTTTTTCATCTTGTACAATAGTATTTATCCAACAGTAGGCTGTAGCCAATCAGCATTTTTATCCATACCAACACTTCGTTTTTGACTCAGGCGTATATATATCATTATATAGCCATCACCCATTATTTTAGTGTTTTACTTTCATTTTTCATTTTACAAACTGGCTCCACCAAGTCCAACAGGCAGCTTTGATAATAGCAGCCGGAAAGACCATCCTAAAACCACTATTCCTTCTTCCAATTTAGTTCAGCGTCGACCATTCTCTTTGGAGACTGAATTTTCTAATTCTGGCCCTGATCACGGAAGCAACGAGGACCAACTGTATCTTGAGCAAAAAGAATACAAAGTGTCTACACACAATAACACAGCAAACTCAGCAACCCTTACTCCGGGCTTATCAGATAGCCCCCAATTGAATAGCAAAGTCGCTTCGGACTTTGAGAACGATAGCGAGATAGAAGAGACTTCACGAGAGACTACAGTCACCCCCACCACAACTTTAGAGAATACAACAAAAGAAGAAAGGATGGGGTTCCTTTCTAATTTTATCGACTCAATTCGCAATGGAGATGGCACCAAATACTCTGGACTTGGCTCATACCCAAACAGAAATGGCACCCAGGGCCCTTCCGTAGGTTTCTTTGGAAAGCGTGTTATCCGCATTGGCATTCTTGTCATCATTGCTCTGACTCTTGGCTGGTTAGCAATTTCCTCAACAATGAGCATCACAGATAGCGAGAACAAAGTTTATCAAGACAATACTGGAAAGCAGCAGGACAAAGAAAATGTTGCTCAGCCCCCAAAATTCGACAACTACAACAAAAACTTTGACGTTGAAGTACAGGAAGATCCAAGAATGATCTCCAAGCACTGCGATGTTCCCCACCCTGGCCGTCCCCTTGTTCAGTACGTGATTATCATTGATGCTGGGTCCACTGGTTCTCGCATTCACGTATACAAGTTCAACTACTGCAAGAACTATCCCGAGCTCGAGGATGAGGCTTTCGAAATGCTGAAGCCAGGGCTTTCAAGCTACCCAGATGATCCAGTAGCTGCTGCCAAGAGCCTTGACGTATTGTTGGACAAGGCCATGTCTAGTATTCCACCAATCCTAAGAAAATGCAGTCCAGTCGCAGTGAAAGCAACAGCTGGTCTGCGACTTTTGGGAGATGAAAAGAGTGATAGTATCCTTGAAGCTGTTAGACACCACTTGAATAACAACTACCCATTCCCTGTTACCAAGGAGAACGGCGTCATTGTCATGGATGGCCAAGACGAGGGTGTCTATTCATGGATCACCGTTAACTCGCTTCTTGGAACCCTTGGCAAGGATGAGCATCTTACTGCCGGTACATTTGATATGGGCGGTGGCTCTACCCAGATTGTATTCGAGCCACTCTACCGTTCTGGAAATGATACTATTCCCGCTTCTATTCCAAAGGATTATCTATCTAACCTTTCTATCAGCGACCAGAAGCACAATCTATACCAGCACAGCTACCTTGGCTATGGTCTAAATTCTGCTACCAAGCAGATTTTCCAGGCTATTGGATCAAAGGCCTTAGAAAGCGGCCAAAACACAGCTTCTAGCCCTTGCTTCTCACCCGGTTTCTCAAAAGAGGTCACAGTAAACTCACTTCCCGTTTTGGTCAAGGGCGCCGACCCCAGCACCCCATTAAAGCCAGAATCTAATTACGAAGAGTGCGCCAGTGTTGTTAAATCCATTCTTCACAAAGAAAGGGGGTGCATATCACCACCATGCTCATTTGATGGTGTATCTCAGCCTCCTTTGGCACAGACTTTTGATAAACAGCCATTCTATATTTTCTCTTACTTCTACGATATCTCCTATCCATTTGGACTTGGTGAGGAATTCACTCCTAATGACCTTAAATCGCTTGCTCAAAAGCTTTGCAAACACGATGGTTCCGTTACCATTCCAGAGACTGCCGAGCAAGATTTCGGTGGAACAGATCATCTCTGTCTCTACTCCACATATCTCGCATCCGTCCTCCTCGATGGTGTTGAGATGCCAGGCGACAGAAAGGTCAGGACCACTCGGGAAATCAACGGTTATCAAACTGGCTGGTGTCTTGGGGCCGCTCTTGCAGTCTTGGATCAGCATCGCTACTGTGACGGAAGCTAGTAATGGCAATACAAAACCATCCCCCTTTCATAGCTCGACGTGCGATGTGTATTTTTTCCCCTCAACTAACGACATGAGATTGCATGCATTGCATCATTATTTTTAGTTTAAGGCGCACTAATCTTGTGTTTTATTATTGGCTTTTATCAGCAACCTAGAATTCTTATTTAAATGTCAATATACTACCATTAGAGTACACCTTTGCGTATAAACCATAGCACCCATTTTGACTAAATCCCTTTATCATCTCTTTTCACATCACTTTGTAACTTGGCTCCAAATAACAATATCAACAGCAATGGTGTTACAAAGTGTGTTTTTACAAAGTTACACAGCAGTTTCATTTAATTTCAATCAAACATTAAAAACAAAACCCCCCATTAATATAAAAAATATTCAGTTTATAAGCTATTATTATTCCCATGTATCCCAGTCATCATCACTTGCATGGTCATCCTGACTCTTTGCATCTTTGGTCTTGGGGTCATCTTTAACTTCCTTGAAGTCTTTGGAGTCAACTTTAATGGAACTATCAGTTGATTTGCTGGCTGTTTTTGGTTCTTTTTCTGCGACATTTCCTTCAGAGGTTTTACCAGCTTTATCCTCTACTGAAGCCTCCCCAGGAATCCCGTTGGGCTTTTCTGACGAATTCTTTATTTCACTATCTACTTTGATGATATCTTTTGGATTTGGGGCCTCTTCCTTTTTGTCTTCCTTGTTGACTTCCTCACCTTCATCATCGCTACCCCAGTCGAATTCTTCAACATCATCCATGGCCGCTGCTGCCTCCCTAACGAGTTTCTTTCTCCTTTCCTCTTCAGTTTCCAATAGCCATATCTTAAAATAGTAGCGCTTCCAGAATTCTTCCTTCTCTATCTTTGATGGTACTATACCGGTCAATGTGCAAATTTGAGATAAAAATTAGATGTTGTATTATGATGTTATGCAAATAAAAAAATGCATTATGTTTTAAAGCTTACCTAAGTCGTCATAAATCTTTTTCATATCAGAATTCTCTTCTAAAGCCTTTGGCATGTCCTGCTCTTTTGCCTTTTGGTCATACGAATCCAAAAATTGCTGATACAGTGGCTTATCATCCTTATTCTCTATGGGCTTATCTTGGTCACCGAATGGGATTTGGCGGTCATTAGGCTCAACCAAATAGGTGTCTATATCATTCTGGATCTTCATTATCTGGGCTTTCTTTCTGTCATAGCTATAAAAGTAGGAATATTATCAAAGTTATTAGATAGACTAACTAGGTAGAAAATATACAAGTATTTCAAAAGTTTCTGTGCTTACATAATCTTTCTGGCAGCAGCTCTCTGTTGGTCTGTAGCTCCGCTGTTTGGTGCCTCAATAATAATGGCTTCTTTCATCAACTCTTCCAAATCATTTCCCAACCCCTTCATCATAGTCTGAAACTTGGTCTGGTGTTCCCTCAACTTATCCTTTTGAAACTGTTGCTTTAGACTTGCAAAAATACCTCCAATGTCAGACTTGGCTTGGTAAAATCCAGTGGAGGCCTTTTTAGAATCATCCTGATTTATATCTCTTGTACCTGAGGCTTCGCCAGTATTGCTGATAGCTTCTTCTTCGGATGGTGACTTCATCTTAGCCATCTTGGTATTTATTTCATTCAGTCCCTTACTCGCGCCAGTCTTTATCATTTCTGATATGTCAACAAAGTCTTGCTTATAGAGTCTAGCTATCTCACCAGACTGTAGAATTTAAAATTATAGACACATATGTAAGCATGGTTATTTGAGATGACCCTATCCTACAAGGTAGTAGATTCAAATACTTGCCTGTGACTTAACATCATTAACAAACTTGTCCATGTCAACATTCTGGATCTTTTTGCCCCAGCTAGCTGCAAAACTAAACATTGACTTCAGAGGGTCTGGTGCATTTGAGTTTTGCTCTTCAGCTTCTTCAGCCGCATTGTGTGCTATATCGAGAGCATAGCTGTCCATGATATAATTTACAGTTATCTAAATAGGAAAATTTAGTCTTTGTTAAACAGCAGATAAAACAGAAACAATAAAGCTATCAGCAGATGCATTTGAAACCATTAAATTTATATGACTTGCATTTAGAAACAAATGATTTATGGGTTGTAGAAATGCTGTAAAGCAACTTTTCACCAATAGGTAAAATAACCTGGACTAACATTTTGCTCATTATTATTCCACACGATAATGCAAAAAGGCTTCAAATCATAACAATATTTTTTTCAAAAAGAATACTACAAACCAAATAGTTTTGGATGACCAATAGTAATAATAGGGCTGCATCTAACCCTGGCTACCAAGTCTTTTAATCTAACTATAAAACTCTTTATCAGAGTCTGATTCAGATTCTTGGTCACTGTTGTCTTCTTCCATAAACCCTCTAGTATCAATAGCTTGGTCATCTTGGCTAGAGTCATCGCTATCATATTGTCTCTGCCGCTCAAGATCTTTCTTACTCCGTGTGGGGTGCAGAAGCTGATATTCAATGGTATCTTCATCGATTTCGAATTCAGGATCTTCAAACATACTCTTGAAACGGTCGTCATGAAGGACCTCTGATATTGTGGGCTTCTTCTTGGTCTTTGTGATAGTCTCGCTTTCAGTCTCTTTGACTTCAGCTTCAGCCGCCTTCTTCTCCTTTTGCTTCTGCTTGACCTTTTCTTTGCGCTCTTGAGCCAATAGGCGCTGTGCAAGGACACGGTTAACCTTGGGCAGTTTGGTAGTAGCTCTGATTCTACTAGCCCTATCTTTTTCAATCTTGGCCTTGACAGCCTTCATACGATACTCTTCATATGCGAATGGATTAGCAATGGCCTTAGCACGGTCATACAGACGAAGGTCAACAAAGAATCCATGCATGTATGGTTTGAGTAGGTTGGTTCCAATAAGGTGCTCCAAACTGAGTGCCTCAAGCTCCCTTCTGGTAACGAAGCGGTAGTCATCGTAGATATTCTGCTGTGGGTTTTCCTCCATTTCTTCTGTGATGTTTTCGAGGAATGATGCCCAGCGAGGAGCAGGACCAAGCTTCGGTACATAGAATGAGTGGATCTCGATCCCCTCATTTGCGACCATTATTAATCCAGAATTTGGATACACGGCAACATCATTTATGTCATTTGGCGGTTCAATTGATGTGATTGCCTTTCCATTATCGGCATTCCAAAGCTTTATAATCTTGGAGTCGCTACTCAAAACAGTAACTGCGCCGGTTCCGACATCTGATGCTGATGTGTGAGGCTCGATCCACTGGATCCGCTTAATGGGAAGCCCGTACTGCTGGTCTTTTATGTGCCATGGTCGTGCTTGACGGAGGTCATATAATAATGTATGGCCACTCGAAGTACCAACAGCAACACCAAGACCATCTTTGCGATACTGCAAGGCACTGATCTCAAATCCTGCCCTTGTTCCTGGTGTTGTGTCTAAAAGACCAGTGACGGAAGGTTCCAGAAGTCCAACTTTTCCTCTCGATCTTGGATCCCAGAATTCAACAGCACCATCTTCAAGGCCAAACCCCCACAGCTGATGTGCAGGGTTGACTGAACATACGTTTATTCCACTGCTACTGCTAGTAGCCAAAGGATTAAGGAACCTTCCTTGATCGAGGTTAAGCCTGTAGACTTCTGACGATGCGCCAACCACCAGAAGATCGCAGGATGGATAGTGGTACGTCAAATCGCGGCCAAACTTTGGAATTCTTGCTCTATAGTGCATCTGGCCTTCGTTATGAAATTCAATAGTTCTGTCGTTTTGTAAGTGGACACTTTTAGTCCAATCATCTGATAATACAATGAAGTTGACATTTTCGCAGTCTGTGTGTCTGTCGAATTTCATAGTCAGCTGCGAACACTCATAAACCCGAATTTGTGGTTTATAAACACCTGTTGCCATGATAAACTCTCCATCGGGCGTGACCTTTATGCGGTTGGATGCTTCTGGAAATTCAAAGTCTTGTATCAGTTCAATACGAGTCTGCCAGTCGACATCCTGCTTTAGTTCCTTCTTTCTGCGCCGAGCTAGCCAGTCTGGGATTTTCCGGCTTAAATTCGAGCCACTGACCGTATATACTTGCACATTATTGGCATTAGATACCTGCAACACCATTTTTGTTTAGTTTTTAATGGTGCGCTGTGATGTGTATATAGAGTAGTATTGTTTTTGTAGAGTTATTAAAAGAAAGTTTTTGGATATTAAAGTGTGGTTGTTTAGTGGTACAAATAAACTTTCATCAATCCTAACATTTTTTTCTGATCAGTTCTGGTGATCTGGTGATTTTGACCCACAATTCCAACCCGTTTGGCAAGTTAAATTACTATGGCTGCTTTGTTGGATAGTTTGTTTTTTTAGTAGAAGACAGGACAGACTTTCATTTATCATACAATACTTTTAGATCAAAAAATGGAATTTCATCCAAAGGTAAGCATTAGGCCACACATGGGTGATCGGTCATTGATACTAAAAGAGAGGCTACTAATTGTAATAATTCATTACCTGGCATTTGTAGTACCAAGACATCTCCAAGACATGCCAAGCATTTCCATACTTATCAAGCGCAATATTCCAAACATACATTGACCTCGTATACAGCAAGTAAAAAACCACGATATATATTTATCAAGTGCCCCGGCACAATATGGAGTAGTTTTTGCTAATACACAAAGCTCTCGAATGTCTTTATGTAGATCAAGACAAACTGGTATCTGAAAAGCAGCTTGGTGGGCACCCAGTATTCGTGCAAAAGAACAGCCCAAATAAAGTATATATTCCAATTAAATCGACTACCAATTGGACTTTATCACGCTATAACAATTTAATAGAAGCTGGTATAATTGACAACCACAATGAGTTCACACTAGCGATCGTTGATGATGATAGCAGTATTGTATATTATACGCTACGCCCTGGGCTTGTGCCACCAGAGCCATAGCAATGTCTCCACAAAAACCGAAAAATATATCAAGAATAGCTCTTAACTACGTCTAACCCATACCCAAAAATTATATTCTACAGTGTCGTCAAAGTCATTTATTTGTACGCTGTTTTTTATTTTATAGCCAGTTTCAGCTGGTAAACACCCAAGCCAACAGTCAAAGTCTTGCTTTATTGTGGTTGTTACTTTGTATTTGATCCTTAACCCGACTTTTTGCATTTCATGTTCAAATATATCAATCTCTTTCATGTGGGTTGGTCTGAGTGGCGCAACAACAATTGCCTGGGACTGGTCATGGTCTGGCTTGTCTTTTGTGTCATTAAACAGAAAATAGTTTATGATCTGTGGAATTACCATTGCATGTTGGATCTCATACAACACATCCGCTGCGATTATTGTGGAATATTTTCCTTTGTGTGCAGGTATATCCAATTCGGAAAACGATCTCTTTGGACCATCATCTCGCCCGTTAGTTTCAAAGTCAGTACTGACATTAACGTCTAGATAATTAGAAACTGGTGGAGAGATGTCATCAACTCTGTCCTTTTCTAATGCCTCCTCACCACGCTCAGACTCTTTTGATTTTTCATGAACCTTGAACCAATCTAATAGTTTGAGATCAATGGTAGGTCCTGATACATTGGTTGAGCCCATTTTATTGATATTATTGACTGATAAGCTTTTGTTAATTGAGCTCAAAAGCGATGGTAAGTAATCTGTCATGGTCAGCTTAAGATTTTTCCAGTTTCTTTTCTTGGCCACCATTCCTGTTACTAGCCCACACAGGCCCGTTCCACTCCCCAATTCCAAAACATGGTGATGCTTTGACAAGTTTATTTCACCACGAGCAATACGATTTGAAAATAGGATGGATGATCCCCACGTTTGACATCCCACATCGGCTTCTATGAAACTTGGTTCATGAATAGTAACATCAAATGCGACAGCTTTTACATTCTCTTGGCCATCCTCAATACTCCAAAATCTCAAACCCCTTGAAACTGCCCCAGATGCTCCCTTTCCACACAACTCGGATAGCACAACAACGGCCTGGTCAACCAAACTTTCCCACGTCCACCGATTCCCACAATCATCTGCACCAGCAGGATCATCCGGATCTTGGCATGAACATTCGCACATTTGATTGGTACCAAACTTGATAAGGTTCTGAAGCCACTGGACACACCATTTTCGTTCCACATTATCATCGAAATCCCACATGTACCTAGGAAGATTGTTTTCTGGCCATAGTTTACACTCTTGGTTGTATTGACCGTCATTATATTTACGGCTGTTGGAAATACCACGCTTCTCATCTAATAGGCGCTGTATCTCAAATACAGTACCAACAAGTACATTTTCCGGATATTCTGATTTTAAGAACCTTGGAGGTGATAAGACAGTATTTTCGGGTTGGCTTTCCGCCATAGTTTGTATGCTTTTATTATTGTGCTTTTTGAATGGGGAAAGTTTCGTGGATTATGATGGTAGGGTCGTAGGGAACCCTAATAAGTTGCGGTAAAGGATATGAAGATTTTGTATTGATTTAAACTCTGGGGTTTGGCTTTCCCTTATGTCGATCCACCATGTATGTAAGTTCAAGCCATTAATAGTTTCTTTAAAACTATTTTTTGGTTTGATCGCCTTGATATTTTTATGGGTTCTAAAAGCTTCATTGGACTAAATAAGCACTCTCTAGAATTTGCATAAAGACTGCTATTGTTATTATTATCATTATCATAGCTGTTATATGGAAAATATTAATGAAAATGTACCGTTGATAATCTCTATAACATTGGAACCAAAATGGCCAAATTAATTTGCATTGCTCTGTATCTATTTCTGCGTGATTTGTTTAATAAACAGACAGAGTATGAATGCAATTCCAGCAGAGATTATGTTTACCAAAGTTATGTGAGAAAATCCCTCGGCTCCCTCAATTAAAGCCTTTTCAATAACTTCGGGAAATGCTGCGCGAAATGCAGGAATTGACTTTCCGACGCTAAGGAAGTCGATGTTCTTTAAACTAGTGTACTTTTCTGAGTGTGATTTTTCCGTGGAGCGAAGATTTAGTAGAGGAATGTCTCCAAGGGTAGGAACGACTTTATTGTAAATTTGGTTCTTGAGTAGCGATTCTCCAATGATCAAACCAACCATTCCGCCAAAAGTTCGTGCATAATCTACCATGGTGGTTACTGTAGCAATGTCAACAGGGCTGATATTGACCTGGGCAGCAAGAAGCATCTGCTGAATACATAACCCAAGCCCCAATCCTGATATGACCTGGCAGGCTGGGTAGTATACTTTTTGGTTAGTTTGGTCCCACCTATAGTTGAGCCCATTTCCTATGATAAGCAGTCCAAGTCCGCTGAGGTTGAGATAGTAATAGTGTCCGAATCGAGATGTAATGAAACCGGCCATCAATGATCCAACGCAACCTCCCAAGATGTACCACATGAGCTGTAGACCAGCCTTCGATCCATCATACGAGTGTATAGTGCTGTAATAGTATGGAATAAAAAATATGCTTGTATACATGCACATTCCCGCAAAGAATGATGCAACAAGACATAGCCAGGATCGGAGCGTACGGAGAGTTTTCAGTGGAATCATGGGCCATGAGGCCACCTTCCACTCTATGAAAAAGAAACCAGCAACGATCAGGAGACCAAATACCAACAGGCAAACAACAATGGCTGAGCTCCATTCAAACTCGTTTCCTCCTAACACGAGAGCCGAAAGGAACATCACAGATCCAATACACCAAGTGATGATTCCAAGGATATCGAAATCTTTCCAGCCTCTGGCTGGGCTTCCATTTGAAGGCGGTTTTGGAAGCTTGTCTAGAGTAAAATACATGAATACCACAGTGACTGCTCCGATGATTGCAGGGGCATAATATGACCATCTCCACAAAGAATTCTCGTAAGCCAACGCGCCAAGCATGGGTCCAGTCCATTTTCCGAGAATGATGGCCATTCCAAGAAAGTTGATCCATACTCCTCTTTGGCTTATAGTGGTAATATCAGTCAGTACTACCAAGGTGAGGGGCATAATCCCCGCACCACCAATACCCTGAAGAACTCTTCCGGCTACAAGGAGCTCCATGCTATTGGCAGCACCGATTACTATCGAGAATACTATGAATATGGCCATTGCACCATACAATGGTCTTACCCGACCAAACTCTTCAGCAAGCTTGATGTATATTGGCTGAATCATTACACAGGTAAGCAGAAACCCTGCCTCCAACCATACCGAAGATATAGTGGAATCGTACAGAGCCTTTAGTTTAACCATTTGCATGTTTGCGATCGTTTCTGCTGAACATACAAGGAGCATTCCAAGGCCAAGCCCTATAAAGGTGGTTGATAGACTAATGATATTCCATTTTGGCTGCCCAAGCAAGTTTGTATCGCCACACATGGCATATTCTTCGTGCTGTCCTTGCTTTTCTCTATTGCTGTGATCAGATGACTCGAGAGACTCGCGGGTCCCAAGTTTATCGTCGCTGCCCATCTTTAGACTCTGTCTCTCCACGCCAATATAGTTTTCGAAGTTTAGATTTTCTGCATGATTATCCTTTAAAGAATCAAACATGTTGGTATCCATGGTATGTGCCAAGCTCAATAGTCAATATGATGTTGGAAGCGGTGTAAGACGGCTGTATTCGTCGAGGTCATCAAGTTTTAGGATTAAGTTTTTTCTAGAAACAGAAAAAGCCGTATTCTATAGCTAGTCCCTAAAAATTAGGTTGAAGAAAAGGATGCAATTACAGGTCGTTTGTTGCTCTGGGCTGATTACTTTATTTAAAGTATGACGCCTACAGCTCTTTTTTCTGTCTGTGGCTTATCCATCAGGTTATAAACAATGTAAAGGTACTACTAAAGTTGGGAACAATTTTTAAAAAAACACGATACTATTGGCTAATGTATAAAGGATAGATGCAATAAAGTAAATAGAGGATATGTGTGTGGATGATGAGGGGCGTATTTGCTGTGGTTTAAACAATGGTCTTACTTGATAAAACTGCACTCTTGTTGTATTCTTTATAAATCAAGATAGACAATGAGAAAATTATGTATTATGAATTCATGTAAACACGCAATCAAACATATGGAGATCTCAGTTGGAATTAAATACATGATAGACGAAAAGGAGCCCACAGAATTGGGTCGTCCATCAGTCATTCTATATACAACTTTTGAGGCCATTTTTACCCAAGATATTGTGAATAACGACCAAATGGCAAGGTCTTCAATGAGAGGGAATATAAAGATAGCCTCATACATTCCCTGTAAAAAAGAGGTAAACTATACATCTTGGATGGAGTGTCAGTGATTATTGGCTAGTATCCAGGGGAACATCCTAGCGCCACTCTGTAAGGAGACTGCCATATATTTTGAAAATAAATAACATTATCCACCAAATATTGTGGCATTCCAAAACTGGATTAGATCCACAAGAGTAATCGTTTACCACCAAAAACTTTCTGAAATATCACCATTGTCTTTACACACCGACGTCAAACATATATGGTTGAATTTCATTTATGACACAGCAACAAAGTGAAAATGCAAAGGTCTCTTGCCAAAACAAACCTCGAAAACTATACGACAAGTACTTAAAAGCATTTGTTTATATAATTTCATGTCATGACTAGCCATAACAGTAAACTTGAAGAAAACGAATATATATATGGTTGGATGGCAACAAGCTGAATGTGTCTGAAGCTGTTTCTAAAAACATGACTGAAACTTTTGCTTTGTCAACTCTGATTTGGAAAATACCACTCACAAAGCAACAGTCACTTTGTCAGTTGCTTTAAAAATACTTGACAGAATCTTGGACAAGTGCCCGCAATTTATGATCTACATCAATACTTGCTTTTTAACAAGGTTTTATCATGATAGATAATAATAGTTATTTATACAAAGTCATGTAAATTTTTATGAATTGGTGATCGATTTGACAAAAATATCACAATTGCCAGAATTACCAAAGTTGAATATAAACACTTGATAAGCATCAGACAGACTGATAATGCTATCAAGCAAGGTTTCCATAAAACGTAGTCAATATTGAGCCAGTGTTTTCCAAAATGAAGACATTGAATGAATCGTGAGTGGATCCCATGAAACAGGAGCTCTGAAATATGGGCAATAATTTTTGAAGGGTGAATTTTGGGGACCACTTATTATAGGGGAATCACAGCCAAATGGATGTCCAGTTTTACTAGTGAACTTTCACCCTTCAAAAATTATGATCCATATGGGGCAAAGACATAAATATCATAATAATTTAAACAATGGACAAAAATGGCACGATTTTTTAATTTTTAGACATATGTGACACTGATTAAGCAAAAGATTAACAGAAATGACACACCCTCTAAAAATGTTTATAAGTGAAGTGACAGAAATGACATGTGTGCAGTGTATGTACCTTCAAAATATGTGACAAATTTGACATGCATAATTTAATCTAATGAAAATTATGACACACTTTTTTAATCTTATAGCAGATATGGCATGATTTTTGATGATATAACATACATGAGGATTTATTTACATTTATGCTTAATGAATTTATTTGATGCTATTTTTATCTTTACTAGTCTCCAACAAAAATACTAATATGTCATATAGTTCAATATTTAAGGTTGGAGCCTCTTTCAAGTATATGGAGAAATTTTGTAATGAGGTATATAAATATCATTTAACTTCACCTAAGAACCTCAGGCATAAGTGTAGTCGACAATATACCTACATAGTCTGTGCATCTGCTATGGATACTGGGTCTCCTTGTAACTTTGGCATCTCAGCCCGTCTGCATAAAGATAGAAATGTCTATATAACAAAGGCTAACCTTGACCACAATCAAGAGTGCAGTGCCCCAGACCATATTGCCAGTGGAATGCTTAAAGTTGTAGCACTAGATATTGCAAAAGGAAATGACCATGGTACTGTGTCTGCCAAAAATATTTCTGAAACATTAAGGAGGGGCAACTACCCTTTGCTAGCTAATTCTCATGCATTGCAACGAGCAGTTATGGCAGTGCAGTCAGAGATTCATCCAGCAGACAGAATTTCGTATGGTCTTCTTTCTGCCTATTTAAACAAATTTGCTGAGGTTAACCCAGGATCAAAAGTTGCATTTGAGTCTGACAAAGACATGTTCAAACTGACAGACCAGGGTCATCCGGGACGAACCTCAACTGTTCTGGGAAGTTGTTACTGAAAGACTTTCATTCAGAATGGTTCAAAATTGTTCAGAACGGGAATAAAGGAAAAGCACAAGGGTGCGTGGATAGCAGAATAGAAATGTCGTTCAGGATGACTCTGAATGGGGAAAGGGGAGGTTAATAGAGATAGTAACAGGGAATCGTCCTGGATGACAATGGACAGGAAAGAATGAAACTTAAATGGCAAACAATAAGGTTTTACTATAACTCTTCAAATCCTTTCAACCACAACTTTATTTCTGAATAAATAAAAGTATGATTCTATAAAAGGTAATGAAGATAGCAAAAACTCTTCATTGAACTAAACTAAACTAATAAAAGGTAAATGAGGAATGCAATCCTCAGCTTATAATCATGATTGATTCAGAATCACTCTGATCAACTGAAAGTTGTTCAGGGCGATCCTGAATCGTTCAGGACGAAATAATCCCATCTGGGATCATTCAGGGCAGACCATGTGGGCTACGGCCCAACACAAACGAGCATTCCTTTGTCCAGCAGGACTAAGTAGTTTGTTTATATATTGTTGAGATATTATAGTGATTGATGGCTGCCACAGCTGCCACAACACAGGTAGTGTCATTCTGTCTGCAAGCGTGCCTGATGGGTGTGGCCAGATGTTGCCATTAGCTTTCTCTCTTTGTCCTATTGAGGATAAAGATAATTGGGTATGGTTCTTTAAGCTCCTTGCAGAAGCAACCCCTAGTATATTACATAGTAGCATTGTCATGATGCATGACCGTGAAAAGGGACTTCGTGCAGCCCAACATGAAGTGCTCCCAACCTCATACGAGACCAACTGCCTGTTTCATCTAAGCAAAAATGTGAGGCTGAAATTTAGTATAGGTCTGCTATTTTAAACCCATAATTATTATTACTAGATTTTTATCTCTAGTGACCCATAATAGATAGTTTTATATTCAATTTTACTACTAGTTTCTAAGTCTTTTATAATTACTATTATAAAATAATAGTAATTAACTCAATATTACATAGGTTAGGGTATTTAGTAATTAAAGATTAGAGGTTAGGTAGGGTTAATAGTAAAGTATTAGAAGCTAAATTTGTATTATTATATAGTTCTAAGTCAATTAGAGTTATAGTTTAACTATCTAATAATATAATCTATACCCAACCCCAAACCCTTCTAACCCTTACCCTAACCTCTGACCATTTTTGTCTCTGTTAAAGCTCTAAAGATCTTATAATGGTGCTTTAAGTTATTATTTTACTATTTTAAAATAGTAAACCCATAATAATTATTATGGGTTTGAAATAGCAGACCTATACTAAATTTGCTCCATATATTTTATTTTTATACTTTATAACTTCTTTTGATGCTAGAGCTAGGTGTTGTCATCAGCTCAAGTAAAATAAATACAGATTAAAGCTAGCCAGGCATCTCCCTTCCATATTTGTTTTTTATACTTATAATTTTTAAGTTTAGAAAACTTTTGCCCTTTCCCATCAAATTTTTCCCATAATTTGATCTTCAAATCTCTTGATTTCCCAAATTCCATTTCACAACCCATAACTCCCCTATTTTAACACTTATTTTCTGAATTTCTTTCAACTAGTGGCTTCTTATGCCAGAGTTGCTACTGCCCTAGGCCATGTACCTGCTTCTAAAGGTACCAGCCCTAAGGGTGCTAAGCCTCTCTCTACCAGTGATTTGATCCAGAATGAACAGGCAAAGTGCCTGACCTTTGTCCTCCCAGAATTGACAGTTGCACTGCTGGCCTCAATGGATGACTGCATCTCCATGGTAATTGAGCACATTGCTCTTACCCTCGACCTCTTCAACAAGAGAGACTACTCATTCTAGCAGGTTGAGAGGCATTTTATGAAGCACATCTTTAGAATGAAGAGATACCCTAACTCTGTCAGTGTTGTAATGTCTTTGCTTTCTAATACAGAATGTCTCCTCCAGTCAGTCCTTACTGTCCAGGATACCAATTATCCATGGTCTTCCACTAATGGACCCATCTTTCTGCTGATCCTGAATGATCTCCCCCTTGCAATTGGCAAACACTGTATTAGTACTGCTCTTCATCTCCACGGAAAGGTTAGCTACCTGAAAAAGGCCCTTATTACTACTGGAGCTTGGTTTGGTCACTGGACAGCCCTCTTCTAGCTGAAGTCTGCAGACATAGCTATCCCCAAGGAGCTCCACTTCCATGGTATCAAGGGAGCCTTTGGAATCCTCCAAATGCTTGATCACTCCTTCTGTCGTTATTGTGGTTCTGTCTCAGCCCTGAGTGATGACTGTAGCTGCCCAACCCTCGTTGAAACCACTGAATTACCTGTGCAGCCTGTCGATAATGATACCCTGACTCTGGCTGCCCCTATGGAAATACCTTAGGACAAGATTGAAGTCTTGGTCCCTGTGGAAGGTGACACAATGTGTGTGTCAGACTCTGAGGGCTCCTCTCTATCTAGCCCAACCCTATCTGTGGCTCCCACAACTCTGCCAGGACTTAGTATAGCACTGACCATAGACTCTACCTTGCCACCAAGTGTAATCCTACTAGCTGCCCCTATAGTAGGAGGTCTTGCACCAAAAACTACCCCCAGTGTAAGTGGTGTTACCTGAAAGCCTCAAACTGGCAAGCTATCTAAGGCCACTATAACCAATGATACCCTAGGTTCAAAAGCACATAAGTCAAAGTACCAAAAATCTTTGGCTTTACATGTACTTATTAATCCTGCAAAGGATACAGTAGAAGTATATACTCCCCCCCCCCTATGGGAGGTGCAGACACTAGGGCCCTTATACAACTGATACATCTAAAGCCAGGGGCTAATAGGGTTACCAAAGAGACTGTCCCTAAAATATATATACATAATAAAAATCTGTTATTTTTTATTTTAACTAACTAGAATATTACTAAAATAAGTAAACTATACTAAGTTATGGGTCTTAATAATAACTGTCTTGTATATATGCATAATAATTTTTGAAGGGTAAAAGTTTATTAGTAAAACTGGACATCCATTTGGCTGTGATTGCCCCTATAATTATTGGTTCTCAAAATTCACCCTTCAAAAATTATGATCCATATTACATTACCGATTTGTTAAATGATTTCAATAGAGTTTTATCTTTATTATATAATTATTCATTCATACCACAATGTCAAAATTTTTATAAAAGATCAACATATATCTAGTAGTTGGTAAAGTGTTTCAAGCGATAAAGCAAAACCTTTCCTTTATCGTTTCCAATAGCCACGAACCCACTATTTGGTGAAAAATCAAAGGTTTGGACATAACCAAGGGGAGTATATTGAGTAGGCCAGTTCGAAAATACTGTACAAGTAGGCAGGTGGACCAATTTGAATTGATCCTTTTTGTTACGACTAAACATTCCAAGTACCTGCGAATCATGATTAAACATGAGCTCAGAGATTGGAGTAGTCAAATTTGTTATGGATTTTATGGGCTTGGGTTTACTTTTACCCTGAATGTTCATAAAGGAATTGTTGTAAATGTTGACAATGCCGGAATAGTCACCGCATGCAAAGTAATTTAGGTTTGGTGAAGCAGCTATGCAGGTCGGTTTGAACATCTCTTGGTCTTTCCATCTGTGTACACATTCGGAGCTTTTTCGAATATCCCACATGTAGATTTCGGAGTCCATGCCAATACTCCAGAGGCTGTTTCCATCTTGGCTCCAAGCTACGTCCTTGACAGTTCCGTTCATTTGGATCGTGCTCATCCATTGTTTTGTTTTACCAGATACAAGTACAATCTGGCCAGAATTTGATGGGAAAGCGATTGTTTTTCCGTCAGGTGAAGCTTGGAACCTTTCGAGGGATTTGTCACTGCGGCCGAGAATGCCATTAATTCTGTCGGTTGTGCCCTTTTGGATATTTACTGTGTAAAAATATGAGCGGCGTCCAGTGGCAATTACCTCATCACCATTATTTATGAACTGGGCGTTGTAGATTGGCATGTCTTTAAAGTATATGGACTGAACTTTTTGGTTGGTTTTGCCATCAATTTCAAATATCCGAAGAGTTTTGTCGAGACCAGCAGTGATCATTGCATTGGAGGTTGGATGGAACTGGAGCTTCTGTACAACTGATTTGGAAGGTGCCATTTGGTTAGCATTCTTTAGGCGGGATATGTCAATCTCACCAGCAGATATTTCGGATTTGTTCGATTCGATGAGACTCTTGTTGCTCTTGAAAAACGAAAGATCAATAGATTCTATGGCTTCTTCGTCAGGGGCTTCTAACTCTTCATCGCTATCATCACCAGAATCGGCCTTTGATTTTTTAGCATCCTTTTTGATAGCCCAAGCAGGTACAGGGTTGATCTTTTCAAACCTAAAATCCAAATAATACAGGTTTGGTCAATTTATATATTCATATAAATTTCTACCTCATTCAGATGAAGATTATTGGTTTTTAATGTACTTACTGTTTACGAAGTCGGTTCTCATACTCCTCGCCAGTAAGAACATCTTCGCCTTCTTCTTGACGCAGCTTCTTTGTTCTAGTGTTCGACATTACAGATATCTCGATATTCTTATCATCTTCGTCTTTCCATGCTGATTTCTGTGCCACATCTTCTATGTATACCACACGCTCAAACACGTTAGCAAAATATACACAACAAAGCCAAGCATAATAATCAAACAAATAGACAATTTTTACAAATGTGTCTTGTCTTACTCTTCTTCTTTGCCTTTGACTTCTTTTTACTGTTTTGTACTTTAGACGCTTCAATAATAATGTCTGAAGTTAGACCGAACTGATCCTCATTTGCGCCAGTATCTTCGAAAAACATAACGTCGCCTTCTCCTTCGTCACCAGAAAATTTTACTTCCTTTTCACCACCTCCCACATCGTCGTTTTTGACCTTATCCTGTAGTATGCTAGACATTTCTAATTCATGACCTGCACTCTCAAAAATACCCTGAGCGATATTTTCATCATCACCACCGCCAAACACTAGGTTCTCGAGTTCAAGCTCATCGGTGGTTTTCGGAGCAACTTTGTGTGCTGAGCTCTTTTTCTTTTTGGATTTTTTGGGACCAGTTACAAGCTGTGGTTTTGCATCATTATCAGAAGGCTCTTCAAGTTGGCGTTTACGCTGTTTAATATCTGTGGAGGACATTTTTGTATAATGTTTTTGTCCTTTTTATTAATAGATGTTGTTGAAGCTGTAGAAGTAATAATAATAATAATAATAGTGCAATGTGTATACGAAAAATCAAGTATAATGAACAAAAGAAGACAAAAACTAATTCAAGAAGCCTCGGATAGAGCCAACGTCCTGACTAGAGCAATAGCATTGTTGCCAATAATGAAAAAATAATGGATCAGGAAAAATTATTTTTTAGCACAGAGGAATTAAATAATCAGATTAATCATACTCTAAATCAATAAGCAGCCAAAAGTTTAAAAATTGGATGATGGTTGTACACTTTAAAAAATTGATAGAAAAGACAATGATAAGCTATAATGAAAAATAACAGCTGTCTACTTTAACTGTAGTGGCAATGGGACATTAAAGACATGTACCATTTCATCCCATGCACAAGTAGTCATAACATTGGGAGTGAAAAGTGACCAATCTAAACCATGAACAAACTCACAATGCGGATCATGGAGATATACGACTCTGCCTTTAGACAAGTCCCAGACACTAGATGCCATGTCATACCCACCAGCAGCAATGATATTTGGGTGGTGTGGCGAAAACTTGCACCTGCGCATAGCAAATTCGAAAGGCCCCAGGACTGTAACTGCATGTTTTGGGTTTCGAATATCCCACACTTTGATGGTCTTGTCTGATGATGTTGTGGCGATTTGGTTAGGAATATATTTGTTCCAATCCAAAGAAAGAACTTGGTTAGAGTGGCCTTGAATGGTGCCAACCGGGCTTTGTGGATTGTTGAGTGACCAAATCTTGATAGTTCTGTCTTCTGAGCATGATGCAAACGTGGTGTTTTGGTGGGGACACCATGCAGCTGTGTATACGCAGCCGCTGTGCCCAGCAAATGTCATTAGTGACTGGGGGGCATCTGGTCTCCACTATATTCGAAAACCAGGAGAATGAAGAATTGGTTATAGATGCTATATTTTTTTTGGTAGTTGTTCAATTTTGCAGCCTATGTGTTTAAATATACAGGCAGGCTTACCAATTTGATTGTACGATCCCATGATGCTGATAAAAATGTGTCTTTCGAAACATAATTCCATTCGATTCCCATTATTTCACGGCTATGTTCTCTCCATTTTTTGACAGGATAGTCCTACAAAGACATGTAGGCCATTAAATAAGCTATAATTGCTATGGCGATTTTCAAGCGACATTTCTTTGGCACTTACTGGTATTGTGATATCCCAAAGTGCTATAGAGCCATCTCCCGATCCAGTGACCAGCTGATTCTCATGCCTTTCACTCCAGCACACATCAAATAGTCCATCTTGGGTATCGTACCTTTAAATTGTGGGTATACCCAAAAGTTAATAAACAGCAGCCATGTATATTAATAACCCAAGCGAGGACAATTATAATTGTTTTGGAAGCTTACATTCTTATTGGGGACAGCTCAGGAGCATTAGGATTAAAGCCGAGAACTGTCAATCTGCCGTTTCCAACTAAACCAAAATTGGCAGCGCCTGCACATGCCAGAAGATCAGGCTTGAAGGGACTAAACTTGACAGAGTATCCCTTGAATTTTTGCGTTCGATACTGGTGAATCATTTATATATGTGCTATTGTGATTATAAGTGGTGTGTGGTAGGAGGTGCAAATGATCGATAACAGACGCGAAACAGCTATTTATACAAGAAAAGATATCATAGAGTAGGCGATGAGTGAAATAAGTAAAAGAAAGCAAGAAGCTTAGCACACATGAATGTGAATCCATCGGAGATCAGTCGCCGTATAAAATCTGGCCTACTGCCACATGAATGTCACAAACAGCTGAAATATACCATTGTAACATTTGAAGATCTGGTTTGTTTCCAGCGATTTGATCATTGACTTGTAATCACCATGCATTGACCTTTAAAATCTCCCACTGTTAAAAAATTAAAAATGGTCGCACACACACGCAACAAGGCTGTCTCAGAAACTTTTTATTATTCTCCAAATTGAAATTTGTTTTTTGGTTCATAAAGAAAAAATACTCTAAACCATTATGAAGAGCTTTACGAGAAAAGCCAAGAAAACAGAAATCTATAGCGAAAGCGAGGAGGGCGATCACTCAGAGGTAAATAAACACTTATATCTGAATTTGTAAAAGTATGTTGAAATTTGTCCAAAAGACTCCACATTCATTTCGAATTCATTTCCAACTATAAAGGAATACTATAGCGATAACCATGAAGGGATTAGTGGGTCTGAACAGGGATATTCTGATGACGAATCGGATAATAACGAAACCATGGTAAACATATATATATTCAACCATATTATTCAGAAGCTGAAAATATATGTATGCTAATAGAGCAATATCTAACAATGCTAACTTTTTTTGCTATATGAATTTAAATCCAGGATGCACTAAAAGAAGGTAAGTAATTACAACGACCCTTACCAATATGTCTTAAATGCTAATCTTAATGCTCTAATCATCAAGCGTAAATGCCAACACCATATTCCTCTACTTTGAATAGAGCTTGCTGAGATTCCATTTGAAAAGCTACTAGAGATTCAAAACAAAGTTGGTTATAAAAAATTCAATGATGTGATCAACAAGAAACCGGGATCAGATAAAGAAAAAACCCCTACCTCCAAAAAGTTTGATTCAAAAGATACAAGACCAAAACTAAAGGATCTAAAGAAAAAATCATCAAAGAAACAGTACGTATGACAAGGTATATCAACCATTATGCACCAGGTTAGTAGTTTGGAACAACATCTGTGTATATAATACATTTAGACCAACCGTAGAATCGGCTCGTAAACCAGTTGGTAGATACAGAAATATAGTCCAAGCCAAAAAGGTAAAACTACACATCAATCGAACTTGAAAATATCTAACCATTGATGAATATACTAAATACGGCGCTATGATTTATTACTAAAGGTTTCAAGAGATCCCAGATTTGATGCATTATCAGGAAGCTTTAACGAAGACTTGTTTTCGAAATCTTATTCATTTATAAAAGATTACCAAGATTCAGAAATGAACATGTTAAAGGATAGCCTGAGTAAAGCAAGAAAATCTAATCCCAACGAAGCACAAAGGCTTGAAAAAGTTATAAACCAAATGGTAAGTTAACCACAAACAATCGTCACTATATAGTTCTAAACTAATACACCACCATCATCATCATAATAATAATTGCTTTGCAATAATTACACCAATAGGAATCAAGGAACCAAGCAAAGAAACAAAAAGACCATCGCAAGGAGTTGGAAAGGAAACACAAGAAGAAGGAAATGGAGTTGACGAAAATGGGAAAGAAGCCATATTTCCTCAAAAAGTGTAAGTACTATAATAATAATAACAATAGCAACATATTGCTCAGCATTGCATTTTTATGTGATGGTATACTCAAAAATGCTTGGTTTGAGTTGTATATAAATATTTGTGAATGATATATTTGGCAAATAAAACAATTATTATCTGTATCAATTAATAATAGCTACACTCAAAGAAATTGAGTTGGCAGAGAAGTTTGCCAAAATCAAGGATTCAAAGAAATTGGATAATCTTCTTGAAAAGCGCCGAAAACACAATGCTGCCAAGGAGCACCGACATATGCCATACAAAAGGCACCAAGCTTCGGAACGACAATAATAGTAATAGATTTGCTATACTACTTAATGCAAAGCTTGGTTCTTCTGGTCACTATATCGCAATTATCGTCATTTTCACTGCTGTTTGTGCCTTTTTATTATGGCTGCTTATTATTATAATAGACTCATTTTGATCTGTCTGTGTATACGAAGTTGGCCAAAGTTTATTTTGTATGAAATTGACCAATTTTGCTTAGATGGGCGGATGATCTTTTAACCTCATCGATTAATTTGAGAGATTCAGAGAAGGTCAAAACAAATGTCTGTATCCCTTTGTTTCATAGCTACCAATGTTCCAGAACGTATTTTTAACGAATTGATATTTATAAATTCTAAAAAGCTGTGGTTTGTGTTTTTTACATACCAACAAAACGGAAAGATAACACATTCATTTCATACAAAGTGTTGGAATGTAATAATTATTGCAAAGAAATGCTGTGGAGCTTTAAATTTTATTGGTATGAAAAAAACACAAACCACAGCTTTTTAGAATTTATAAATATCAATTCTAAAAAGCTGTGGTTTGTGTTTTTTAC
>JANBPU010000059.1:0-54203 GCA_027575805.1 Mycoemilia scoparia | reverse complement strand
ACTAACCTAGGTAAATATAAAAATAACTCATGGTTATTTTTTTGCTATCAAATAACACTTATTAAACTTTAAATTAATCTTTTTATCATAGGCGGCACACTGTTTCCTAATCAGCAGCAGCCGAACCCACCACCAAACACTGGTGGCCAACAGAACCCCAGTAATAACGGACCAAACCCAGGAAATGGCGGTCAGCGAAATCCCAATAATGGCAGCCCAAATCCAGGAAATGCCGGTCAACAGAATCCTAGCAATGCCAGTCCAAGCCCTGGAAATGGTGCTGGTAGACCCAATAGGACGCCAGGTTTAATCCCAGGCATAGTTAATGGCGCTGATAACGTATTGGGCACTAACCTAGGTAAATATAAAAATAACTCATGGTTATTTTTTTGCTATCAAATAACACTTATTAAACTTTAAATTAAACTTTTTATCATAGGCGGCACACTATTCCCTAATCAACAGCAGCCGAACCCACCACCAAACACTGGTGGTCAACAGAACCCCAGTAATAACGGACCAAACCCAGGAAATGGCGGTCAGCGAAATCCCAACAATGGCAGCCCAAATCCAGGAAATGTCAGTCAACAGAATCCTAGCAATGCCAGTCCAAACCCAGGAAATGGTTCTGGTAGACCCAATAGGACGCCAGGTTTAATCCCAGGCATAGTTAATGGCGCTGATAACGTATTGGGCACTAATTTAGGTAAATATAAAAATAACTCATGGTAATACTTTTGCTATCAAATAACACTTATTAAACTTTAAATTAAATGTTTTTATCATAGGCGGCACACTGTTTCCTAATCAGCAGCAGTCGAACCCACCACCAAACACTGGTGGAAACAGGCCAAACAACCCCCCAAACAACGAGCCCGCGCCAAGACCTAATAACCCTGGTCCACCCCCCGCACAGAGAACGGAGCCACAGCCTGAAGCTAGAGCAACTCCTCAGAATGGCCGGCCACAAGGGGCACTTGCTGGTGCTGTACAAAATTTGGGGGATGTCGTAGTTCCTCCAGTAACGAATATTCTCAATAATCTAGGTTTGGGTGATAATAATAGAAATACACAAACTGAACCAAGACCTGATAATAGGCCAGCACCTCAACCTACTGAAAATAACGAGACCCAAAGACCACCACCATCTCCCCAGCGTCCTACAGAAAATGCCAGTCCACAGCAAAGACCTACACCACCCAATGAGAATGAGCCACAGAGACCTCCTTCACGTCCAACTGAAAATAATAATACGCAAGGAAGACAAACACCTGGACCTACTGAAAACAACGAGACTCGGCAAAGACCTACACAAGCCCCCCAGCGTCCTACTGAAAATAATAACACTATTCCTCCTCGTCCCACCGACACCAATAACGACAGGATTACTAACAATAGACCAGATCAAAATAGGAATCAAGCAACAGCCACAGCTGCCGCTCCGGCTGTCACAACATTCTCCAACAACCAAAGAACACAAGTTCCTCAGCACACACAGATAGATACAGTAAAACAGGCTGAAGAAGATAGAGCACTTGAAGATCTAATGAATGCAACACCGACAGCAACATTCCGTGATCAGGAACAACAAGAGCCACAACAGCAACGTGAGAAGGATGGCCAGAACGAGGATAAAGATAATCACCAGACCATACCAACTCAAAATAACAACAATGATAACGACAACAATACTCAGCGTCAGCCACCTCCTCCGCCAGCCCCAACCTCCACCAGCAAAACCATTGACTCCGACATGATCACTAACCCTGAAGGCAAAGAATCTGTATGTGACGCCGATAAGGCTCTAAAGATCCAATTTGTCATTTACACTGCTTTCGAGAATTTCAGAAACATGGCATCGAATCCAAATCAAGCCGTTTCCACTTTCTTTAAACGATTCCCGGGTGGACTTTCTAGGCCGTTGGGGTGGGACACTGATCGTATCCAAATTCTCAATGTCCACAACAATTTCCATACCGAGTTCAATAAGCCCCAGGCGCTAAGGAATCCCGGATACAATAAAGACGAGGTTATGAAGAATAACAAGTATTTCGACACTGACAGAGGAGTATCATTTATCGATGTTTGTATCGCACCACTACAGAAAGGCAAAGATGATGGGACCATGTTCAGACTACACAAGTTCTTGGATGATGTTTTCAAGAAAGATTCAAAGTCTATGGTTAGGCTTCATGATAATACCCTTGACGACTGGCTTGCAAAGCAGTGGATCTATTTCTATGGAAATGATGGGCCTAGCGCACCAACTGGTCCAAAGAGTTTGGCTCAACCTTCGAAGATTAACAAGGCCCTGTGGATTGGTCTGGGTGTTGGTCTAGCAGCCCTGGTTTATTTGATTGCTATGGCACTTTGGATCAAGCATCGTCGTGATAGCCAAAAGGCATTGTTACAGAGCAGTTTTGTTCCAGCCGAATAATTTTATCAAGCTACAAAAGAGAGAAGAATTGGATTGTGAGAGAGTCCTTTGTGTGCATATGTGTATATATATTATGCAGATATTGATTATCTTCATTATATATACCACCACCAAATGTTGTTTAAGATTTATGCGTGAATGAGTTTTAGCAATAACGATCTCAGATTTGTTATTCCTATTATGTAAACTCTTTTACGTATTAACATATCCAACATTTCTCTCTCTCTTTTCTTTTCTTTTACATTCTCCATTCCTTTACCCATTTTTGATTTTATTTTGGCCTTTGATTTTTGTTTTGAAATAATGGTGATTTTATTTATATGGACCACAGGTATCTTTGATTGATTATATAATGGGGCGAGGAAGGAAGAGAAGAAAATTCCGGATTAAAATTCTTTGTTCATCTCATCTTTTTCTCCCCCTTTTTCATACTTAACAGAGAGCCTACCTAACACCTCTCCCCCTCCCCCCTATCATCCCATTTATCAATATCATTCCACAATTCTTAAACATTTCCTTTAATTTTTTTTCAAATACCACCAATGATAACATTATAATAAATAATAATAATAATAATTCTTTATAATTAATACAGTCGTTTAATAAATTAAACTGGTGGGTGATCAATAGCTAGCTAACGAACCAATAAACTTTTGTATTCCATCTAATATCATTGACAAAATCTATACCAATAATCCTCATTACATGGAGACATTAGAAGTGGGAAATAAATAAAAGAATTCTTATCAGAATTCCAGATCTAACACCATGATCGATAAGATGTAGGAATACAGAATAATTGGTATTCAAAGATCACATAAATTGG
Organism: Mycoemilia scoparia; assembly: GCA_027575805.1. Lineage (NCBI taxonomy): Eukaryota > Fungi > Kickxellomycota > Kickxellomycetes > Kickxellales > Kickxellaceae > Mycoemilia > Mycoemilia scoparia. The sequence goes on along the minus strand of JANBPU010000059.1, from coordinate 50,940 downwards.
TCATAAATCTAAAGCCATACATATATTGCATATATGTATATATGTATGTATGGATGGATGGATGGGTAGTTGTCACATCATTATTAAAGAAAAGTTGCGTACTGAAACAGACAGCAAAAAAAAAGAAATAATTACTAGAAAGTTCTAGTCAAATGTAGTATCGATATCCTATTTTGTTTGTAATATCACAACAGAGTAAGGAGAAAGAAAGAAGGATAGAGAGAGAAGTAAATTTAAAGAGATTTGTTAAATATATGTACTAGCTATAAGGCTAATTAGATACAACACGTAAATGGCAATGTATATGGACGAATTTCACTATTGATCAGTCACAGAATGGCTGTGAATAGGTCCCAGCAAAAAACATACCGTAAAATTGATAAATAATTTTTAATGATGGCAAAAGTTCTGATGTATGGGTAGTTATTTTTGAAGGGCTAATTCGGTATTATCAATGAAAGTATAGGCTGGCTAATATGCAAGTTGAAACTGACCTACTATAGTAAAAATTGGCCCTTCAAACATAATGATCTGTATGCTAAGATATATGTATTGTTTTTTCGGGGGATGCTGTGAAACTGACTTTTCTCTTGAATATGTATGTATTATTGTTATTTTTATTTGGTTCTTACTAACTATTGCTTATTATTGATAATATTTCTTCTGTTTATATGCGTGTTTATATTTTTATTGTAATTTTTTGGGGGCCTTTTATGCCTAATAACTTGTGAAATAAAGCTATCTACTTGGCAGTAAAGACAATGGTGTATAGTCTCTAAATCAATTAATTAGTCTACTCCGATAGTAAATGGCTATAACGACTTGTATTAACAAACATTCAAGTTTAAATGTCGGTAGTGGGTGGTATGTGTGTATAGTCAATGGGAAAGTCGTCTCTACCGAACTACAAAAGAAGGAACAAGGAAGGTCATGGTGGATTCACAAATTTATACATTTATATTAAACAAAAATTCACACGATCCAAGTGTAAAAGTAAGAATGAGAGAGAGAGAGAAGCATACATGAAAACTTGATAATTAACAAGAATGCAGTATGGAAATAAAAAGAGATTTTACACACTGTATGGTAGTTGCAGCTTTATTGCAGATGTTGAGGGTGGGAGAATTGAATAAAACAAATGCAGCGATAAAGGTAGATAGCGCAAGTTAAATTGCCTAGAAAATACATTGCAATTCTATTGTTGTGTGATATTTAAAGAAGAAAGGCAATGTTTTTAATTTATTAATAATGACAAAAAAGACAACGCAGTAGCAGCAAGGTCAAGCGTCATATCATCTTAGGCAAATGTCCCCCCCCCCCCACGGGTTGTGTATAGTGATGGCTTGTGATTAGGTCAAAGCCCGAGGAGCCATTTCTGCCTATTTCACACTTGATCCCCAGTGAAATCTTGCCACAAGGATAACAATACCTACACCAAAGGAATGATACTGCTCTCTCTTTAGTATTGTAGATGTTGGTGATAAGGGCAATAATTTTTGAAGGGTGAAAGTTCAATAGTAAAACTGGACATCCATTTGGCTGTGATTCCCCTATAATCACTGGTCCCCAAAATTCACCCTTCAAAAATTATTGCCCATAATGATGGATCCGAACAAAATGAGTATATTGTACATTGGCAGGTTAAATTTAGCACATACACACACACACACATATATATATATATATATCCGCAAAAATGTATAAAGTGTAGTAGTGGGGTAACAACAAAATAGTTTAAAAAGACAGTAATAAAACTAAGGGTAGTAGTTTAACACAACAGGTTTATGTAAATATTCTCTTGAGGATATTTTGTGTGTGTGTGTGTGTATATATGGATCTTTATTCTTGAAGGGCCAATTTTTTGCCAATAGGCCAGTTTCATTATGCATACTGGCTAGCCCATATTATCATTGATAATATTAATTTAGTCCTTCAAAAACAACTACCCATATAAAGTGGATATACAAATATAGGAATTGACAAGTGGTTTGCATACCAAAAAATCCATCCCAGAACACGAGAAAGAGAGGCCAAAAGCTCTACACCTGCAACCCAGCAGCCAAGCAAGTAAGGGTGGATGGATGGATGGACGGATCTGTGGGTAACAGCAGCCACGCTTCAGTAAGTATAATGCAAATGACCCAGAACAAGGTTGCCAAGAAGGCTCGCACATTGCTTAGGGGTGGGATTTAGGATTGCCAAAACGCGAGAATCTTGGACTCATGTGGAAGCGTATTATGACATGCATGAGTGCCGTGGTTGCAGCAGTCTCAACTCGTATACATTCTGCTGAGATACAAGTTTTCCGTATGTGCGTGGGTGCGCGCGGTCGCGTTCATCATTAGCACAAAAGGACTTCTGCATACCATGCGCAGCCATCTTCTTCATCATTCATGGCTTGGAGTAGTTTCTGGTAGCTTAAATGTATGTGGACTGGGGGTGCGCAGGCGCGAGAAAAAAGCTCACAGTTGCCTTCCTCTTGGACCACACTATATTAGGTTGACACCGCCACATCATCATAGCCGTTGCTAGTGGTGCTGGTGGTGGTGGTGGTGAGGGCTTTCAAATTTTGTGGATAGATCGCCCCCTTCTCGGACTGTTTTTCATATGGCAGAGGAACCTCCTTCAAAGGGGTACCAGAAGAATACCCTAGAAAACAACCAATGATCCGTCAGGCTCCAGCCAAAGTGGACTATGGCTTATGGGCCGACTTTCAGGGAATGTATGAGGGCGCCAACCTGTTCCCTTCTGATAGAGAACCTGCCATGTGTTTCAGCCGCTGAGTGTATGTGAGTGAGTTATCGAGCACACACACGCGTATCAAAATCGATAAGGTGGATGGGTGTGATGGGCCGAAAAGCGGAGCCCGTAGCTGCGATTCGGCGGCAAATTCTTTTAGACATGAAAAAGTATTGGCAACCCTTTGGCAGCGTATTAAACTCAGCAAAAAAGCTGTATTGGTGTATAATACAAATAGCAAGGCTTTCTAAATGTCGCGGTTCATGGGCCTTTGCTGAGCAGTGGTTTATTTTCGGTCGATGGAGCTGGAACTGCAACACATACACAGAAAAATAGGCATAGTGTGCGAGGGCGGTGCAAATAGCAGCTTTGGCTTTGTTGTGGGGTGGGGTGGGCCAAGCGTTGTCTCCATATGCTCAGTGTGTGTACACAAATATCGGCTTCTTGAGCTGGTGTAGTGGGGATTGTTGATATTACTTTTGTGCGTACGGATAAACTGGCCATTCAGCTGCAAATGCTTGTTTTTTGTTATATTTGTCGCTGTGCCTTTCTAGTTCCTTTCCTCCTCCTCCTCCTCTTCCTTTGGCCAAAAGCTACACCGCTCCAATCTTTTTCTTTAGACTCCTTGTCTTTGCATATATATCTATTTATTGTTATTATTATTTTCTGCTAGCCCTCTCCAAGGCTTTATATACACATTCAGTTCTTTGTGCTAGGCCGCGGAGTCAGTGTCGTATTGCTGGTTTTGTAATTCATTTGTTCCAATTATTTGTTTTTCAAGCCGACCCTTCGTTGAGCTGGTGACCCCATTTTTACTTGTTCTTATTCTTCTATCACTACGCTTGGCATATATAGTTTTTCATATTGCTGTAGCATCGCACAGAGGTTCCATCTGCTCCCTCTTTCTTTAATACTACGCTGGCCTGACTTGCTCTGATATATCCAGGCAGATACGGAGCCCATTTTATTGGTAACAGCTACAGAAAAATAACAGCAGCAAAGTGCCACCACATCTTCACTTGAGCCTGTCCGACCATGGTAAGTAGGTGCCAAGGGCGCCCTTTGTCGCTAGATACAGCAGTAGCTGCTTGCCTCAGAGCCCACATACTTATTGCACCTGATTGCTTTAATTTGACCAAATTCAGGGAAATACCCATTCCTCAGCAAAGTCTGGGGCGGCAGCAGCCGGTCGTGGCGGCGATGGCAACGGCAACATCTATTCACGCAGCCGCAGTGGTTCGGTCAGATCCACACGGAGACTAAGCTCTCTCTGGTATCAACAACCAGCAGGTATGTATTATAACCATGGCCGTTGTTCTACTTATTTGGGTGCGAACGTGTCCTTATCATAATCTCAATGTGGTTGGAGACTTCATCAGCCTTTGGGCTGTGTCTGTGTTGTTATCATGGATAGTAACATGGCCACTGCTGATGCAGAAATACTGCAATGTCCCTTCTTACTCAACAGCTTTTGACTATGCCAGAAACCAGTTATTGGCTTTAGAATGGCCATTCAAGACTGCATATATTATGTGGCCCTGTGGCCAGGTAAATGCATCGTCCCTTGACAGTGTCTGTGTGTGTGTACGCGTGTCTAACTTTGCTTTTATATATATATGTTGTTAATGTGCATCTGTAATGTAATTAGGGAGATCCTCTGTGTTGAGCTTTAAAAGTACAGATGGCCACTACGGGAGACCATCGTTTCCACTAACAACCAATCATAAACAGTCTATTCAAAACGAGTTCAACACAATAACTAATGCTGCCAGTGCTGGTGGTGGTGGTGGTTCCCAAAAGGTACTACGGCGGAATCCTGCATTTGGAGCGTCTAGTCGCTCTATCTCATGTATAAGCGAAGAAACTCTAGAACCACAGCAAGAAAGTAGCAGTGCTTCGTTTACAAGTGAGACTTGCAGTTCACATCGACAACAACGTCACAGAAGCCGCACTGCTGCCTCTGAGGTTAGTAATACGCTGGCCACTTTCCGACCAATTTATGTTGTGGCTCATATGACCCTCCTTCCACAACGCTGTTGCCCTTTAATACATATCCATATATATATTCTACGAATATGGAATTGTTCTGCAAGAGCATGCAATATGTACTATCATAAATGATGATTGGCGTGACCTGGCTCTTTCATTCTTGCCAGTTGTGCTGCCACTGCTGTCGCCTTAAAAACAACACCATTCCACAAGATTTTTTATTTCTGGATGCTACTGATGATGATGACGACGAGGATATTGGTTAACTAACAAATGCTTATTCCCTCTTTGATGCTAAATGTAATAGAGAGGCGTTGTGATGGTAACTTCTGTTTCTAAAATGCCGTTACTGGATCCGGAACTATACACCCTGAACTCGATAGCACCAGTAAGTATTTTATAACTATTGATCACTCAAAAAATATTCACACAGATCCTTCGTCATACAACAGCAAAAATGGTATTCCGAACGCTGATGATGCATGTGGTGATAATCTATGGTCCTCATGACCCTGATCGATGACTTTTTATATCTGTATATTAGCTTAACCCAATTGTAAATCAATCGGTAAAACGCGTATTCAACTTCATCAAGCCATCAAACTGCGTTGATTTATCGCCTGAAGGTATGTGCTACATATTTATTTAGCTATTGGTGGTGGTCTATCTCTTAGATATGGCTGGAATTGTGGCTGTGCTACGGCTATTATTTCTCACGTGTTAATGATTTCTGACATCATATCTGCACTCTTTTATAAAAATATTTTGGTTGCTGATGTTGTATATCTGTCTGTGCCTATAGAGATGAATATTGATTGTGGTGATATGGCTGACCTCGCACTGACCACAAATACATACATACAAGACCGTGTCGACAGGGCTCTCTCAGCCCAGGAAGATCTTACTGCCAAAGCAAAGACGTTGGAGAGACGCTCTATCCAATTTTATTCAAAAATGATGCTTTCAAACAAAAGAGCCAAGGAGCAGCTAGAAAATATGTCCGTCGTGTCTTCGCTCCAGAGACAAGCCGAAAAGTCTTACGAGCTCATGCAATCGATATTTCAGGATATGGAGAGGCTCGAATCGTTGTTACCAGTAAAGGATCGTATTTCTGCAAATGAGCCAGAGTTTGAGCGCAAATATCCAAATATTAAGGCCGTATTTGCATCTCGTCGTCGACAATTGATGCTGTCAAGGACCTGTTCTGAAAATGGATCCCGGACTCCAAATAATCTTGGCCACACAATATTAACTCCTCAGGGAACCCCGAGAGGTAGTGACGGTGGTGCATTGATATCACACCAAGCTACTAGGTCGCTTTCCTATCAACCTGCATTATCACCACCCAGACTCTACTCAATTCGTTTGGAAGGTGCTACTGCGCCCGATGGATCTCCTTTGCTTCGGCGGTCAAGCCATGGGATGGCATACCCCAGATCGGAAAATAGATCAGATGGACCATCTACTGGCAGCCCATCACTCAAAGAACGGGGCGTTCCAGTTAGTAGGTTCTCATCACGAAGGAGGCCGATGTCAGTGGTTTCCCTTAACCTTGATTCCGCAGTGTCAAACAGTACTGATTACCTACCACTGGATGGAATTTGGCGTGATGGGGCTGCTTCCAGCGGTTCCATGTCGTCACCGTCACTTGCCAACCTAGCACGCCATTCTAGTAATCCTGGAACAGCTTCGGAGCAACAACAGCACCATCACCAATGGATACCATCTCATTCTCGAGAAGTATCGCGCTCTAAACACACTCACACATCATCCCAGTGCTCTGGCACAAGCTCATCATCCATTAGCAGACCAATGTTGTCTCCCCGCTTTAATCCAGGGTCGCCAATGAAGCAGGCGTCATTCCAGCTAGATTCTAGCGATAAAGATTCTATCGGGGGAGATTCCGTTAGGCTTCCAGAAAATGCCAGCATAGATAGTAAAGAGTCACAGCTAATAAAGGCTCGCACACTGACACAAACATCAGATGCTATGTCAACCACCAGTAACAACAGCTTCATCAGGGATGATAATAGCTCTAGCTCAAAGTTGTATATTGCTGCAGTTCCAACGACATTGACACCAAAGAAGGACATATCATCTGCCCTTCCAGACATGTCTTCAACGCCCTCGTCTCCAGGATCACCACCAATATATTATCCAGAACGTCAAAGATCGAGGACCATGGCCGCATCTCCAAGACAAGGCCCGATCTCTGAGTCAGCACGGATATTGCTGCAGGTTCAATTGGAGAACCAGGAAATCACAAAATCACGACGAAGAGGTGGAAGCCTTTCGAAAAACACACGATTTTCACAGGCAAGGTACAGCAGCAACCCCGCATATGTTATCGGGTTATCTTCAATGTCAACAGTACCCAATTCTGGAAATCCAGACGGTGCGCATACTTTTGAAAGACCAAGAGCCCGACTATCATCAAATCCTATAGCATCAATGTCAGCAACATCGCTATCTACCATGGGAGCCTCTTCATATAATATTAGTAGTAGTGGTCAACAAAAAGAACCTGAAGATTCAAGCAATTCTATTACATATGGCTTAGGGAGTAGAGGATCCTCTCAGTACATGCCACCACCATCATCAGAATCAGGGCTATTCAATAGTGAAAAGCTCAATAACAAAAATACAGAGCCGTCAGATATGTCAGGCGCTTCATACGAAAAGGATATTTCAAAGCAACAATCGCTGATTATAAGAACACAAAAGCAACAACAGCACCGTATCTGGCAAGCCAATCGAAATTACGCACAGGTTCCATCACATCGACGGACAATGTATGATCTTGTCGAGTATACTTCTGGATTGAGTCTAGGAGGCTGCGACAGGCAAAATATTGGACATAGACAAGCTCGAGTCAGCTCTCTTGGTCCAAGTATAATGTCAGGACCTTCTACTACTACTATAGTAAAGCATCCGCCCAAGCCTCGTCGGACAGTGTCAGATATGTATAGCACAACACCTAAAGCCAATACACTATCAGCATCAATGACGACAGAATCGCATGTTTCAGCGGCTAATGCCACCACAACAACTGCTTTAGAGTCCTCAACAAAAAATATAACTTTACCCCAAACCAAAGTGACAAATGTCAACAACAACACTTCAATACTATCACCATCACAGCAATCAAAGCCCGCATCCATATCTTCATCTTCATCACCATCATCACCATCATTAGCAATTTTAACATCTCCACCAACTTCATCTCAAGTCCAAGCGATAATGAAGCCCTCGCCATCATCATCGGTTGCAGCATACTCTTCATGTTCAAAGTTAATGACATCAAATCCAATAGCAAGAGCAGCAACTACTACTCCTGCTGCGACTGCTGCAGCTACAGCAACACACGTCCTATCTAGCAAATAATCGTACTGTGGCTGCTGTACTTATAATAGTAATGATGGTGACGACGACTATTTTTAATCTCATGAAACTTTTGTAATATTAATCTAACGCACATTTATACATTATACACTTTGTCTAAAATACATTGAATGAATGGATTAGTAATGTCAAAATTACTTTACGATGACGATGATCGATATGTAAAAAATCAGAATGAATTTATTTCTATTTTCATGAATAAAACGAGGGGTATAAATCGGTTTCAGCCAAAGGCCCATTTAATAGTAGCAGTGGTGATAATAACCCGTATCCATAGCCAACTCTATCGCTATTGCTGTGCTTTAGTGGTGGCAGTGCTGGAAGCTAAAGAGTTGTGTTTACGAATAACCTCGTATCCTTTTGGTGCGGGGTTCTTGATAGGTAAACGCTCATCAACCAATTCAAGCTTAACGAGTTCTTTGATCTTCAAAATAATACCGGCAAGCTCATTACAAATTGGGCGATAGATAACCATGCCGCGACTGTATAATCCCAATGCTTTTACGTTTTTACGAGTCTTGGGTGGAAGTCCAATAGTGGATCTCATCAATGTAATTTTCCATAGCTTCTTTTTGTCTGTGGTGGTGGTGGTGGTGTTCGTTCTAATTTGCGTCCTTCCGATTAGTTGCTGTGTGGATCTTGTCACCAAAGACAATTTGGTGAATAGGTTTTTTGTGGAAAACATTTTTCGTGTAAGGTAGTGGTAGTTGTAATAGGGGTTATAATGCTAATATATCTTGTAGTTGTATTGTATATAATAAGGTATAGATTTGGTTAAATTCGAGGGGGGAGGGAGTTTTTTGCTCTGAGAATTGCTCTCCTTTGGGCTGTACTTTATTTGTATAATAGCCACTCGCTAGGGTCGATCAAAACTAGATGCAACAAATAAATAAGGCTGTGGTTAAAAGATGGTTGTTTTGGTTGAATTTGAAAGCAAAGTATCAAACCTCAAGTTAAGCTTTATCTTTTGACCAACAAAGCAAAGGTAGACTAACTATTATTGAGAGTGAGAGAAATAATGTTTGATCCAAAAGCCCAAAGTTTAATCAAATTTAGATGGATTATAAAAGATGCGATGAGGGGTTTTTTTGAAAGACCAAAAATGCGTGGTAGGCCTATTAGAATAGCCAGGAGTTGTTAAACGGGCTGCCCCGTTTGTCGTCACACCATATTGGCTATCTTGAAGTGTTTTCTACTGTGTATGTGTGTAAAGTTCACGGTTCTTTTCTCTTTTTTTAAAAAGAAGCCAACACACATAATACAAAATCCTTCAACTCTCTCTCTCTCGCTTTCCCTCTTTTGCTATCACCACACTCTCTTTTTCATCATATTGTGTACACACAGGTGTATAGCTGCATTATTCTCTATTTCTCTTGAAACACAACTCCACCCGCAAACATACATTGGTATCCCCAATATACATTGTGTTTTGTGTATCAACTACTTTGCATATCTAGTTTTTGTTCAAGTATTGAAGAGACACCTTCTAATTGCATTGCATGTGTCTATGCACATAAACACAACATATATGAGCAAGGCCAGAAAGAATAGTTGTAGTTGCAAAAGTATTAGTAAAAAATGACTGCAAAGCAATTAATAGATGACCTGAGCATAATTTTTCAAAGCTTAAATCCCAATGACATGGTTGCGGCTGCAATCAAGGTTCATAACCTACTTGGCCAGGTATCGCTTATAGATATTAGCAGAGCCTTGGTGGCTATGACATACTGCTGGTCGCCCGATGCCTTTGTGACCCTTCTCAAGATCCTGGTAGCAGAACCACCACCCGATGCACGGGGCGCTAGGCCGTATCCAACATCATATTTTGGCGAATTTTATTTCAAGATGATGAAGGAGCAACTAATCGGGCTGACGATAGCTGATATAAGCACATCGCAATGGATAAGAAATTTGGGATTAGCGCTGGAGGGTACTATCATCCAGGCTGATCATCAGATTCATTATTCTCGGCAACCGCAAAATGTTAATATGATGGCTAATTCTCAACAATTGGCGTATGGCGGTATGAGCAAAGAGGCCAGTAAGGCTTTGGCTTCGTTGATTGTGATGGTGTTCCAGTTGCTACCGTGTTCGACGTCCTCACTTTATCATTTATACCGGCCTGATTCTAGTCCATATATCACCAGTGTTAACAATAATAATAGCAATAATAATAGCAGCAGTGGTGGTGGCGGTGGTATTGGAAAATCGCAACAACAACAACAACAACAGCAGTCTCAATTATCAGTTCCAAATATTCCAGATCACGAGCATCAAAGACACGGCACAATGGTTTCTTTATACAACAACTGGTTACAGGCAGTATTCCAATTTATCAAACAATACCCACAAATAATCTACCACAGCGCACCTACGGTTATCAAAAGCCCAGAAGCTGGTGGATTTACTTGGGGTCTTCCATCGCTCCATAGCGTTATTGCCACAGAGATATTAAGGAATTTGTTATTAAGGAGGATATTCTTTACTCAGCCAACCCCAATCAAAACCACACCAGCCAATAGTCCTAAACCACCGCCTCGTTCTAATACTGCTTCGCCTTCTGCTGCTGCTGTTCCAGGTGGACAAAATCAATTACAAGATTCACCTGGAAAGACAACATCATCACCTAATACACCAAATTTAATCCAAGAAATCCATAATCTTGAAAAATTGTCTGATAGCTACGAATCCAGCATTTTGGTAATGATCATGAATGGCGATCCATCCAGTGTATACGGAATGGCCGTATCATGTCACCAACTATTGCAAGTCTATTACCAACTAAACAAACACCTACCTGAATCTGATGCTCTTGAGATTTTGCTACGATCTGGTCCAATAGAAACCAATACTGGAAACCGCATACTCCTGAGCTTAAAATGGGCATCCGGAGGATTAGCCCCAATACTGGGCTTCAATGAAAAAGAATTCGACGGCGCAATGAGCATGGACGAATTACTTGCCGGCCTTAGTCAGATGAAAAAAGAATCTATGGAATTGCAGTTAGCTCATTTAGATTATATTCCCAGACAGGCAAATCTTCATCCAAGATATTTGGAGTCATTGCTTATCCAGGCATTTTGTCGGTTAATTGATACTGACCATATTCCACAAGGTAAATCGTTGGCGTCGATCCTTGGGGCCCTTTTAAGACCGCATTTGGCAAACCCTGGATGGTTTAGTTTAATGACCCAGATACTTGATACCATTGCGATATATGTTGATACGTTCTCGGTCAATCCTGGGCTTTATCAAACAACTGTATTCAATAATGCTGGAGATTCTGGCGCCCAAAGCTCAGATCCAGGATTCGGTACATCGACAGGAAGAACTGTCACTGAAGAGTTGCATAGATGTTTACCCGAGGCTATACAAATAGCATCACAGCCATTACCACCCTCACAGCCAGGTTCACCATCATCATCATCATCATCATCAGCACAAAAACAACAACAGCTCCCTCAACAGCAACAGAGTCCAAAACCGGGAGTTGGAAGCGGTGGAATAGCAGTGGGGTCGATGTCGAAATCAACCCAGCAATATTACCAAGACAACTACAGCAATCTATATAAACAACGGTTATGGTTATGTGGAGTTCCCAGCGCCCTGTCATATATTTCCGCAACAACTTGTACTCAGTTTAGAAGCAACTTTATACGATTCCTTGACGAATGGCTTTATAGACTATTACATCGTGATACTCTTTTGTTGCGCGAAACATTATCTTCATTCCTGACTGATTTATACGACAATGCAAAACAACTCGGGAATTTGGCATTACCTATTCTTGTAGCATCTCCTGATTCCACAAACAGTAGAGACGGTAATGGTAATCAGGTGATATTAAACGTGTCGCAGGCAAATCTATCCGTAATTGGAGCATGTTTTACAATTTTCGAAAGGCTGGGTATGCGCCAAATTCCTATAATCAGAAACGAGGCACTGATGTTCAAGGATTCGTGGAAGTCAAACATCCTGTATTTCATGAAGGATGTGTATACAATTGGGTTTGCTGTATGTGAGATATTTGATAGGGATGTTGGATTTTTGGAAGAAATGATGGGAAAGGCTCAGAAAGAAAGAGAATCGAATATGGTGCATCGGGTTGGCAAAAGACAACTGGAGTGGTTGTCAAAAGTTGATGAATATATATTTGATCTACCAAAAAATGTTTTGGTCATCACAACAGCAGCGACATCTAATATCACAAATAATAATAGTAGTATCTCCAATAATAGCAACAATAATGCAAAGACTGCCGCCGCTACTGCTGCTACTGTGACTTCGGCATCCACATTTTCAAGTGATAGGCAGTATTCGATTAAATCGGCATTCAATTCACTTAAATTTACACAACTAGACGAAATTGCTAAAAGAGTTGGTTATCCAAGATGGTTGTCATTGTCTCCACAAGCCAATCAGTATGGTACTATTAATTTGAAAAGAATTCAAGATTACATGCTTATGATCGAAACATGGACCATTGATATTCCATACTATTGTCAACGGTTAAACACCGCAATCAAGGTATCAAAAAATGGATTACCAGGAGCCCACTCTCCATTTACTTTAACCGATGAAAGCAATCCCCTTTACTTGTCCAGTCTATTTGAAGAATATAAACCAATAACAGCAATGTCTTCAAACGAGAAGAATTCAGAAACTCCGCTGATTGTTGGTGAAATCCAGAAGGCATCACAAAATTGGATTGACCAGTCCGCAGTTCAAGCATATTCAGTATTCAAGTATAATGCTCGGCAATTGTTGTGTAAACAGTATCCATCTATAACCAAATATTTGATGGATTGGGTGTTAGTTAGATACATGTGTTTGGATCCAGTTAATGGCGTGGATTTGGTCATTGGAATTTTAACAAGGGATTTGATCACAAAGAATGGAAGATATAATCATCGAAATAGTCTGTTTAATGCAATCCGGTCGTTGTTTTTTGAAAAATCCAAGGCTCCGTTGACTCCATTATCCAGTTTCTCTGCTAATTCAAAGCCCGCCACCACAGCAGCAACAAATGCTGCTACTGTTACTGGTGGTGGTGGTGGGATGGTTGTTGATTCTAAAGATCAGCTCATTCCGGTTTATACCTCAATTATTGGTGGTCGAGTAGTCAAAGAAGACGATACTCAATCAGCTCTTAATAACAATACTGTTGAGTATCCCGAAACATGTCATCGTATATTGTTGAATCTCACCGTGGCTCTTTTGTTTGGAAACGATATCACATCTTCAGATACATCCGAATCATCATCATCATCGTTTAATGTAGATAGGAAACAATTACTCGTATCACCAAATCTCAACTGGTTAATGGATTTACTGAAACTATCTCCCCTTCGAGTTGTTAAACGCTATATGAGTGCCATGCTATTTGAACGACCATTTTCATCAGGAATATCGGATCCACTTTTCTTTAACATCGATCCAAAAGAATGGGATAGTCGGATCTTGGGCCTTTTGGAGTATTGGAAGGATGTGTCTTCTCAATTATATCCGGGTATACTTCCACCAATTGGTGCTGCTTTTCTAGAGTATATTTCACGGTACGGAACAACAATGCCTACTACTGCAGCAATTGTTGGTGATTTGTTTTCTAAAACAATTAATTCTCAACCAATGATCGCAACCGCAACGCTAAGGTTATTCCAAAACTCCATTCCTTCTGATGGTACTCATCATGAACTTCTAAAAGGCTTGATGAACATTCCATTGAGCGACCCATCCAATGTAGATGAATTGATGGTTCATCCATTTATGCAAACCCTAACACTGCTAAAAGAAAACTGTAGTTCTGATATTGAAAATCGGTTGCCAAAGGATTGGTTTGTTATCTATTTCTGTCCTTTATTAATTGGTGAGCTAGCATCAGTTGGTAGCAAGGCCAAATCTGTGAAAGATGTATCTTCATTAGGAAGGGCGATTTGGAACTATCTCATTACTGATCAATGCAAACATTTAAAGTCATTGGTACTCTGCTGTGATGGTGTGCAAATTGATCAGGGAGCACCGATTTTCCAGACAGATAGCAAGTCCCAGCAACTACTGATAAATCAATCTTCGGTTGTTCGGCTGTTTTTGCTGTTTGAACAAGAATTGCCACAAACCCAAAAGATATTTTTCGACGTTATTACTCCGCTGTTTTCGAGTACACTCAGTAACCCCCATTTGGGTGGATTTTCGGAGATTTTGCAAGATTTTGTGGATGTGTATACGGTTTGTCGGTCACCATACATTACCAATTTTGTTCGTGGACAGTTTGAGCTTGCAATCAGTCGATCCATCGAGGATTGTAAAAGCAAAGGTGGTGGTATTGATGGCTTTTTGACTAAGGTTGTTGAGGATGTGTTGGAATGTATATTTTGTCTAACGCCTATGGAGCCGATTGGAACGAATTCTGCTATTCTTGATTCGAGCGAAGAGTCACGGACTGAACATTTGATTCCACTGTTTTTGTATTTGCTCGAAATAATTGTTGATATACCACAAATCGTTAATGGAGAGAACCCTAACGATAAAAAGCACATGCCAAATGGAAGCCAGAAGACAACAGCAGAAGATATGTCACTGTGGTACACCCGGTATATTAAAGATTGTGTGGTCAAGACAATTAATGAAAAGATGTGGATGATGGCAAATGAAATTGAAATATCAAGACATCCACCGTATCGCTGTCCTAATCCGACTATGAATAAGAATGCAAATAAGTTGGACACTAAAATTGGAGCAAGCGATGATCCATTTTTGGCCAATGTTGGGAATGTTGGTGCTGGGCCTGGGGGTGGTGGAGCAGTTGCTGCTGGTGGTGGTGTAATTTCCCAAGGACAGCCTGCACCTTCATCAACGGGATCATCGTCTGGCCTCAACCATCAACCCGTGAGTACATATAGACGAAGTGATATTGTTGCATCAAGGGCTGCTACAAGCCTTGAAAGATCTATTCTACTACTTTTCCAACTCGTTAGTCACAGTGTCGATCAGAATGGTAATACAGTAAATGACCAGATAACTGACTCTGTAGCAGTGTTTATTTACGAGTTGGCACGATCTAGATTGTTGCTCGATGTTCTGATGACTGGGGTTGGAAAAAGAATGGTATTCTATGATACTTTGGAACCTACTATACAGCTACTAAAAACTCTGTGGAACTATGGTAGTAAGGCAAACATCTCTTTTCAGCAGATTAATACTGACGCTGGTCAACCATCTTCTTCCAGATTTTGTCCTACTATCGAAAGAATATGGTCAAGTCTTGACTTTTATCCACTGGCGTCAAGGCTGGAACTAAACAAAAATTTCGGTCTAAACTTTGATTTGAAAACCAAAGATAGCGCTTCTATCTTTGACAATAGCAGTAGTGGTGCAGGGTTTTTGGCTACTACAAATCCTCCTCCATCTTCTATTCAACAACCTGTGCCTATTTTTGTTTCATGGTTTGATTTGGTAAACCAACAATAGTGCGTGAATATTATAATTTTATCAATACATTATTTTTGCATATCAAATATCACAAAATCTGTTAATGGAGTTTTCATTTTGAATAGATATGGATCATAATTTTGCTACTGATCAGCCATGCAATGGCTGTTGTGGGTGGGTTCCGGGATAATATACACTACAGCTTTGAGTAATAATTTTTAATGGTGGAAAAGGTTCTGATGCATGTAAATATGTATATTGTTTTTTCAGGAATGGTGCGAAACTGACTTCTCTTGAATGTGCATGTATTATTGTTATTGTTATTTGGTTCTTACCAACTTTTGCTTATTATCATTTCTTTTGTTTATATGCGTGTATGTACTTTTATTATAATTTTTTGGGGGGCCTTTTATGCCTAATAACTTGTGAAATAAAGCAATCTAACTGGACTGCTACATAACAACCCAGCCAATGAATACATACGGGCCCGGAATGTTCAAGAAACAAACGTATACTATAAAACATCCAAAGCAATTAGAAATAAGCATATGATCCAAGTTAGATCAAGAAAGAGCCACAAATGGGTAGTTATTTTTGAAGGACTAAGTTTTACTAGTAGACTAGTTTCAACTTGCATACTAGTCATCATATATTTTCATTGACCAATGCTTCATTATGCACTATCTGCATTTAGCCCTTCAAAAATAATCACTCAAATAAATATTTACGAGTATATTGAAAAGTCGCCACTATATAATAATTACCTGATTATGGTTAAGCGAGGCAGCCTCTTCCATCTTTCTTTTATATCTCTCGACTCTCCTTTGCAACGACAAATCGGGAACCAAGTTACTTAAATTCAGATTAGCAGAACATCCAGAAACCGGGCATGTGTGATTGTACCGATTAGTGCGCACATACTCAGAAACTGCTTGTTTAGAATAACTATGTCCACATGTTTTGTTTGTAACTGGTTCTACTAGCCAAGTAGCTGTTAATGGGCATTTCAAAGATACACGAGCAGAACCAACTACCAAATCATCATCATCGTCGTCGTCGTCGTTGCCGTGGTCCTCTCCATCGCCCTCCTCTTCGTCATCAAATAGACTGGCGGGTAATGGTTCTTCAGGGTTTCTAATTTCCCACAGTTCATCTCTAAAAGCCCGATAATCTCGGTTATTTGCATATCGTTTTGTTTTGGATGATTTATCGTATTTGGCTTTTTGCTGAGCTGTCTGTGATTTGAATTGATTTAATAGTGCACCAATGTCTTCCACGTTGTTGCTACTTTCTTGTTGGGTATTTCCTGGCGCCTGTGCTACCGGTGGTTGTCTTTGGGATAATTGTTGGTGCTGATTTTTCGTTATAACATTTTGGATTTCTTTGTTATAAATTTCAATACACTTTTGGGAATCTAGTAATGATTGTAACAGTTGATCCATACTATCCGCCTACATATATTTTAAGTTAAATAGCTTATGTTTAAGCAAAAAAAATATAGAAGGATATAATATCCAGCAAATGCAATATAGAATATTATAGTGACGATCAGTTACCATCTCGGATTCATTATAATCTTCGAGATCAACACCACACAGTTTACATGATTCTATTATTTTTTGTGTTTGAGTTGATAATGCTTGTCCAGATGTTTTTATTTCGTTTAGTTTATATTGCAGTTGTCTGCTAAGTTCGGCTGCCGCATTTCTGCCCTCGTTACTGAATCCATCCGCTGTGTCTGGTTGAAAATGATGGTTCATTTTTCTCTCAAGCAATGTATATTATGTTATGTTATATTATATTATATTATATTATGTTTTAATAGCATACTGTGCTTTGTGATGTAATCAAAAGTGATAGTAACACTTTTTAATGACCACTGGATTTGTTATGGGATTATCACTTTATAACTACCTTGTATGCCTTTGCTAGAATTTATAATTATCAAAAATAGCACTCTAATACCTTTGTAGTATATGTTAGTACAATATATAACAAAGTACTACTAAAGGTGTACATGAAAAAAAAACAAAGATAAAAGAAGTGGCTAAGGGATCGTATTATCCACATCCACAAGCATGGCTTGATGGCAGTTAACAAAGCTATTTTGGATTAGTACAGAGTTTAAGGTTGGGTTACTTTAGTAGCATAATCTGTTTACTGAAGCCCTTAGTTGTATATTATTAGTAGAAAATAAAGTATAAGATTAAAACAATGCTTTAATCAAAGCTTCTTTGGAAGCTTTGAGCGCATACATGTGTTACAGCCATTATTTTGGGGCTAGGGTCATCACCTACAAAGCCCTACTACCATCTCTCTTGCCACAAGGGTTTTAGATAGAATATTAGTAAAGAACTCTTTGGCGGTTTTGCTTGTGTTTCCATCGACTGCTTTTAACAGCAGTCAGCTATTGCTACTAAAAGACTACAATGACACGCCAAATGCGACCAAATAAACAGCCATCGTTACTACCATTACGCCAACCGGATACGAACCCCCAAAGAGTCACAAATAACAAAATAAGCTTTGATGGCTGTATGGATAGCACCAAAACACAATACACTGCGGAATAACTAGCATATTTTTGTTGTTGCTGCCGCTATGTGTGTGTGCATGTGTTTGGTGAGGTGAGTAAAGAGCATTCACAAAGCACGTGCATTGCCTCAATGTCATTTGCTTGCACGTCCTGATCGATGACGCTCTCTCATTATGACCACCACTCTCACCCCCTCATCCTGTGACAGAAGTGGTGGAGGTGTGGCTTTGGCCACACGACTAACTAAAGCGCCTGTAAGATCCTGGCCCAAGTCATTGTATTGCTGAGAGTAATATAAATATTAGACCTCTTGTCCTCCTTGCATTCATCTGTGTGTTTTAAGTCTCGCCATCAACCTTCACCCTGTATTTTGTATTCTTCCTCTGATAACTACTACTACTACTACTACTACACTCACCAGCCGGTATATCTCATATATCTAAACCAGCCAATTTTGATATACCCATAGCACAACACAATGGCCCATACCCCACAGGAAGAAGTCGCCAACAACAAGCCTTCCATGGAACGTGCTGAAATAGCCAACAAGGTCGAGAACCTAATCCAAAACCGCCCTTCACCAGAGGCACTTGAGGACCGCAATATCCTCAAGGATACCACTGTGGCTCCAGCTCTCCAGGAAACCAGGTATCAGCTCGAACGCAGCAGACTGCAGGACAAGTTGGACCGTAAGCTTGGCCCTCTTCGACCATCCCGCGAAAAATTGGAGCAGAGTGGGATCCTAAAGGATCAGTCGGTATCACCAAGCATCGTTGAGCAAAAAGAAATGCTCGAGCGCCAGATTTTATCCGACAAGCTAGGCCATGTTTTGGAAAATAGACCCAAGGCCGAGGAACTGGTCGAGCAAAATATTCTTAAGTGTAAGTAGTCGCTCACTGACAATTTTAAGGTATCTTTGGTTGCTCTATGTGCAACGAATGTGCTTCTATGCATGGATGGATATATAGATACACCTACCTGGGTACTAATGATAATGCTTTTTATTGCTGTGACATTATTATTTAGATACAAACGCTGTCGATTCAAATTTACAATCTACTTGTGCCGAACTTGAATTAAAACAAAAGAAGTTGGGTTTGAATCGAAAGATTCAGCAACGCCCTACCGTTGAAGAGCTAGTCGAACGCAATGTCCTTTAATAATACACACTTTATCGATTAACAATCAATATTGAAATTTCTCTTATTTCCCACACCCAGCTTGCTTTTCTGTCTGTCTGTCTGTCTGTCTGTCTATCTATCTATCTATCTTGTCAGTAGAGACACACATGAAAAGCACATAACATACATACCAGGTATTAATATGGTTATTGTCTTTATAGTAGTAGTTCTTGTAGTTGTTGTTTTAAAACAGTTTTCATTATTGGTTATATAAATATGATCCTATTACAGTTGTAACATCTTTTGCTACTTTCCTTATAACCGGTTTATTTATATTGTTCTCGGCCTGCGTCAAACAGCAAACCCTCCTCGAACATTATGATCGCCTGTGTACTATGTGGCCGTGAGTCTATCAAACCATTCAGATCGAACAAAGCTTATCTAAACATCGATGTTCGTAAGTGATCTACAGAAGCGACATTCCCCAACGCTCTTTCTCTCACCATCCAACAAACTGTGTGATACTATACTGAATGAAACAAGATATCAATCTTGACTGAAGAAGAAGGGTAGTAAATAAACAAGTACTGATTTTGGGTTTTAAAAATAAGCCATACCAATTGCATTACAAACGGATCACGGACATAAAACAGCCAATTGATGAAAGTAAGTATAGATAGGGGTTTTATGAAAGATCCTCACAGCATTAGAATAAACATAGCGGATACCAAAAACATTTAGATTATAAAAAATTGCACAGGAAACAAGCGAAAGGGGCCAGAGAGAGAAGACTGTGTTGCGACTGCAAGACAAGCACAATACGATAGAGGCCCCTGTTGTAATGCAACTGAACTTGTATGGATAAATTAAAACGAAAAAATTTGACCATTTATCTTTGATGGTCTTTATATTTCTATATTAATTAACAACCTAATGAAATTCTATCTTGTAAATTGCGGCACCCCCAAATAAAATATTTTCGGCTCCAACAATATTTGTGATAAATAAATGTGATAATGACTGTGATGATGATGATGATGATGGTGAGAGAGAGAGAGAGAGAGAGAGAGAGAAATGAGGGGAAAGCAATAAAAAAGCTTGATTTTCCCTGTCTCAGCCACGATATCCAGGTTGTATGGTATAAGATTCCAAAAATGGTAGATGATGAGCAAAGAAAAAATGTTTGGAAAGTGGCCTGCCAACAGGAGAAACAAAAGCAGCAATGGCCTCAAATGGTTGGGACTGCTGTGTCAAGTTAAAGTCTGATTGATTCGAAAGGACAAGACTTTTGACAGCTTCACTGAAGCACATGCAGGCCCGCTATACTCAATACGCTTATGCTGTATTTGTACATACATTTATTTTGGATATAGGATTAGGCAAGGCAATAAAAGTGTCAACATCATTTATAGTAATTGTGTGTTTGCACAAGTCAAGACAAGGTAGTTATTTGCTATATTCAATGGGAGAGGATGGGTTTATGTGGCTTGTAAACTTGGCCTCCATCAAACCTTGTAGAAACACTGGCGATGGTTTGTGGACTACAAGGTTTTGTAGTTAGAATGCTGAATCTAGACTATACATTAATACGACCAGTATCTATAAAAGTAAAACGATTCAAGCAAGCAAAACAATAAATCATCAAGACGATACATACTCTGGGCTCAGACAGCAAATAACCTATAATAATGAGAAATTATATTTCCAGGTTTACGCACACGCAGAGATACTCTCCCCCCACCAGCTATTAATGAAGTCTCACAGGGTTTTATCTCTTCTTGCATCGCATCATAAGCACGCACTCTCTCATTCACGCACGTATATCTTTTTTCTTTATTTTTCAGCCATCACCACGCCAACCTCGGCTTCATTCATTCGATCAGCCAGTCAGTCGTCCATTCATTCATTTCTTGCTTGTCTGCTTGCTTTCTTGCTTTGCTGACACCTTCCCTATGAGTCTTCAAGTATCTCTTTTCCACTCCTTTATCTTTTCTCTCTCTGTTCTTTAATTTTCATCATCTGTTGGTTTTATTCTTGGTTGTCTTTCATCTTGTTTTATTTCTTGTTTTTTATATTTGAATATTACCGCTAGCCCTCAATACTTTCACCATTACTATTCTCCCTCTCTGGATTATTTCCTTTTTCAATTATCACTCTCTCTGGCTTGCTCTGTCTCTTTCTTCATAATACCCTTAAAGTTCACACACAGAGTTGGTAGCTGTTTCCCGCTTTGCAGTAGCAGCCTCCACATCCTGGTAAGGCAATCGACTCTCTCTCTCTCTATCTCTCTCTCTTTAGTTGCTGTGTTGAGCTTTAAATCCATTGGTTTTCTGCATTTATTATTCTACATACACTCTTTCTTTTTCTCCTTTAGTAGTACGGTTGCTTCTACAGCCCTCTCCTGGTATAAATCCACATATCCTTGCACTGAGACGTATAATTAGCATTACCACTAGCACTTGGAAGACGCAGGTTCAAATAGCTGGCACATTGTCGCAGATATACACTATTTGACTGTGCCTTTTTATCTCCACACAACTTTTAACGATAATTTCTAGTACCAGAGCAAATATTATACAGCTACAGTTACTACCACTGTATCGATATTATTACCATGAGCAGCAGCAGGATCAGTGGCCGTGTAAAGTTCTTTAATAGCCAAAAAGGTTTCGGCTTCATTATACCTAATGAAGGCAAAGAAAATGGTGATGGTAAGTGACAGTCAGTCGTAGTTGTTTTGGCTTCTAGGCTTGGATTTTCCTCTCTTCTTTCCTTACCTTATTTTCACACACACCTCCCACATATCATTCTCATCGCCACTATCCCCAAGTTTTCCTGACATGTGTATGTGTGCAGACACGGGTGCGCCTTATATTGGATAACCTCGCCATTGTTCTTTTATATCTCTCACTATCCTATCCCAACAAAAAGGTTTCATCCATCTCATCTTCCCTCGTTTTGGTTAACCTCATCACCATTGCTGTGGGATATAGTCCAAACAAATCTTATTTTTATATTTTGCCTTGACCCAATCATTCGCATTCACTCATACGTCTCGTTTCCATCCTGGCACACATTTTTCCAAACAGCAAGAGAGAGAGAGTGAGAGTATTATTGCTGATGGTGATATCATACTTGACTTTGCAATATACTGGGAAAAGAGAGGCAGCACACACGCCACCTGACAAGCTCTTCCTCCCTTCCTATCTCTGTGCTCGTTATCCCAGCAGAAATGGATTGTGACTTGGAAAGCAAAAAGCCTCCCTATTTGGCTCTGATGTTGCTGATACCCCACACCTTTTCGTTGCATAAACATCACAGGCCTTTTGCAATTGCCCTGGCGTATTTGTTCCTCTTTCTTTGTCCCTATGATTCCAATCAATCACTTACCAGTTAGTCTTTCAGAACCAACTATCATAGCCACAACAGTATGTCAGCAGATCATGAGCGTATCAGCATCATATCCCTTTGACTGTCCTTGATTGTGCTGTGCGACTGTTAATAATGTACTAGCCTCGTGACTAATCACACCTTATTTGGCTACCTCATACTTGTTTATATACAAATATTCTACCATATATATCCAATACACATACACACAAATAATATGATGCCTGGTCAATGCTCCCACAAAAACACAATAATAATAATAATTACTACTACTACTACTACTACTACTACCATTCCTGTTATTAGTGTTCGTTCATTATACTGCGATCAGTAAAAGTCGGAACCAGTTTCGAAGTTTAGCCCAGGCAAGTATTATCTATGCAGAATACCTTTAAAATCCCAACAGTTCAGTTCAAACTCGTTGGTTTTATATTAGATTATATTATGCTGTATCTCGGCATTTTACATTATTGGCTACATGCCAAAAAATGCTATTACAATTTCACGCAATAATTGCCTAATATCGGGGGTATTTATTTTTTAATTAATTGCCTTTTATAGGATGAAGAGGTAGGCGGTGTCATGATTTATTTACTAGCAACATTCCTTCATTTTTATATTTATACAAGAAAATGTGGCGACGAATCTAGTCAGAAAGTGTGTTTCGGGATGTGGATCTGAGTGGGTGAATAAGAATGTGTGTGACGATCAACGACAAATACTACGGCAAATCGAAGGAAATGTGGGGCCATTGTTTTTGAAGGGCGACCGACCATTTTCTAATAAATGGTGGCCATCCATTTATCACCGACTATCAAAGGCACCCTTCAAAAGTTGCCACCCATATATAGAAAAGGTTATAATTTCTGTAAAAAAAACTCACCAAGAGAGAGAGAGAGAGACAAGCAGAAGTGAACGCGATGTGGCGATTGTGTGATATTGGTTTATTTAATTCGCGCACGTGTTAATAACATACATATTCACACGCATACAAGCAGGAAAAGATCAGAAGAGAATGTTGTATATAAAATGTGTATGTGTGCGTGTTCTGGGAAGATAGTAACATTTACGCATATAGTTTAGGTTATCTAATGGCCAAAAATGGAAAGTGTGGGTGAGGGAGAAATGATGGGGTGGTGGTCCTCCTTCCCTCCTTGTACATAACAACAGCACTACTACTATACAAAAGCTTTCTGGGAACTTTCTTTGTTATAAGAATACCAAAGCTTATGCTAGCTATCTCGTTCACTCACTCACTCACTCACGTTCACCGATCCGCACATATATTATTCTCCCCAAATCCTAATCGATACTCACTCACATGCTCACTCGCTGACACATTTTCGGTCTAGTTTCCTAAAAAGGAAACATGATTATGGAAGGATTGGCAGTTTTCTGCCTGTTCACTACACGAACCTCCACAAAGATTTTTTGTCTTGGCAGTTGGGCACAGACAGGTGCATACATGTGTGATATTTTTATTAGTGATTTTAAGTGAGCTTATTCAATATTTTTTTGTTGTTGCTGTTGCTGCTTGTTTGCTTGTAGGTCGAATTCGAGGTTTGTACGGGTCCAAAGGGTATGCTGGCTAAAAATGTTACTGGCCCGGGACATAGCCTTGTAAAGGGCGACGATACGTTTATAAGACCACGTCCTCAAAAGTAAGTATAAAGACATTAGTTTTTGATGTATAAAGTAACAGCTTCTGTTTGTTGATGTTTATGTGTCTAACCCGTGTCTGTATATTTGTTTGTTATTGTCATTTTCAGTATTCAATCCTATCCATACGAAAGTAAGTGCCGTCTGATATCTCATGCTCTTGTCTATAAGACAATGTTGCCAAACGTGGTGTATAAAATCAACTTTTCTCTTCGCTACCTTTAATCTTTGTAGATCTTGTGCCCATGTATATGGGTGGTATGGGCCCGACTTACAACAACTATCCACTAAACTTTTCGCCTGCTGGTATGGTGGTCGATCGAGCTGCTATGTCTAACAGTGCGCAATACATGCACAGAATACCACACCCGCAGATGTTAGGACAGGGGATGATGGTTACCAGTGAGCATTTGAACTTGACAACGACCCAAGCAGATTCGCTGCATCATCCTCACCACCACCAACAGCCACAAGGGCATCAGCAACAGATGCATGTTCAAGGCTTCGATTCAAGAGGCCCGTTGGCATATTCTAATGTCTCTTTGCCATTCCAATCACCACCACCACAACCACCATTACAACAACAGCCATCTGGTCAAATGGGAGGACATACCAATGCCAGTGTTACTACTGGATCTATAAACCCAAATATTGGATTTAACCAGCCAGGTACGACGGGAAATAGCAACGATGGGGGTAGTGGTGTCTATCACCACCACCACCACAGCCACCAAACACCACCGACATTTGCGAATTGAAATATACCCAGACACACACAAGAATCGCTGTAAATGATGTTTAATGATTTCACAAGAGATATATTTGTATATTTAAAGTTTGGGATACGGGTTATTCCAAAATAATTTCAGATCTATATACAATCATATATATATATAAAACAAGTTCGATACGTGTGCCTGCGAATAAAGTATTTCCTATCAATGATTCAGCATCTAACGACCAAAGCTTGCTCCGAAACCCCTCATGAAATCAATTTACGCCCCTCTCGTGCTTATTTGTGCTCTTTGTTGTTGGCGGTATATCATCAATATCTTTGAAAACTTATTGAACTTCTAGTATTTGAATGTCAGGTCCATAAATTGATGATATATCATCCAGCCACAATAATATTATATCAATGACCCAAACCAAACCAAACCAAACCAAACCAAACGACCTGCCTGGTTATTACAACAAGATTAGAGAAAAACAGTCCTAGGTCCATATATACGTGTCGACAAAGTGTGCGCTGTTACGTCTATTACCCAGCTTTATTTGTGAATTCTACGA
This sequence comes from Mycoemilia scoparia, assembly GCA_027575805.1. Lineage (NCBI taxonomy): Eukaryota > Fungi > Kickxellomycota > Kickxellomycetes > Kickxellales > Kickxellaceae > Mycoemilia > Mycoemilia scoparia. Next base: position 25,386 of record JANBPU010000059.1, on the reverse strand, counting down.
TCTTTAACGCTATTATGCATGCATTATGTTTATTCCACTCCATGATGTGCAATGCATCAAACAAGCATCTCTCGATTCTATTTTATACTTCAATCTCCCAAGCATGCTGCCTGCCAGACATCCCATTTTGTTATATTTACTATACATACATACATATATGTATGTATGTATAGTAACTTCCAACGATGATGATAATGATGTTGGCTTTGATACCACCTCCACCATTAGCAACTCAAGCACTATGCAATATCTCACCATCCGCACCATTTCGTATCTGACTATATACGCATACAGCCATAATTTCCACACATGTCGTCAGTAGTAAACTATTTTATATCGGCCTTTAAATTCGGTCCTGTTAGTTGTTTCTCTCTCCCACGCTACATCCCACTATATATTCTGCTGTTTTTTATTTTTCTCTATCCACTACCAATTCAAGTTTATCTACCTTTTTATATATTTTCAAGTTCAGGACGATGTTGTTGATGTTGATATGTTTATACTCTGATCTGCTCTCATACATTGACCCTTTTCTATTCTATTTTCTCTGCAACAAGAATTTCTATTTCCCCTTTCTTTTATTATTATTATTATTCGTATTATTCGTATTACTACTGCAATGTATATTTTCAGTTTATTCGGGGAATAGTAAAACTATGTTTCAGTTCTAAAATCAATTTGTGTTTAGTGTGTAGTAATAGTCGTTGTATATATAATTTGTTTGTTTGAATCTGAGTTACATGTATACTTGATAGTAACTTTAAATGGTTGATGTGTATGTTAGTAGCCAGCATTATATCAAATACAAGCCATTAGCTCTAGAACATTTTGTTATAAAGTCTGGTCAACCATGATATTTAAAAACATTTTCATGTTCTTTAATTTTTTTAAATGCTAGTTTGAAGAGATTAGTGTCAGCCAAGAATTCTTTAAACCTTCATGGTCCATGTTTCTTCCGATAAGAATCAGCTTATTGGGGAGTTGATCGGATGGAGTAACGCTGGCATCAATTTTGGTTGCTTCATAGATTTCTCTTACTCCTTGGACCATTATATGGCTCTGGCTGTCATCTGACGGCTGTGGCGAACCTACTTCGAAAAAGTTTTTGACTTTGAGAACTCCTTTTATTCTCAATATTTCCATGGCTTCTGACTCTTGTTGTTGTTGTTGTTGTTGCTGCTGCTGCTGCTCCTGGTCATTGCTATTATTATTATTATTATTATTATTATTGGCTGATGTGGTTCCTGGAATCTGGTTTTCCCACAATAATATTTGGATCCATTCATCGATCTTGTTCCACTCGACAACGTTTGTGACATTATTATCATTATTGGGTGTGTTGGGATTTGGCGATGGGGGATATTCAAAACATATGGTTTTGATCGTCTATACACGTTGAAAAAGAGGTTTAGATAATTAATGAAACATTGTTTCTTTTTATAGTCCATATTCGATAAACGTATTATAGCGATGTGCTTGATATTCCTTACAGAGTCAGTGGAATTTGGGCGACTAGTATCTTTTTTGGACGTTTCTTTTAGGTCTTGTATCTTTGAAATCAACAAAGCTGATGGATCTGAGTATGCTCCAATACTCAAAACGAAATCCAAATCAATCCTGCAAAAATAGATTGAGTGTTGTTATATAATTTACCATCTGACCAGAGCTTACAAAGCCTTAGACAAAGAAAGGTGAGAGACCCCAGGAATTGTGTATGAAATGGCTGATGATTGAGTCAAAATCTGAGGATGCATTTTTATCCACCATATACTTGATCGCTACTGAAATCTCACTATCTGGTTGCTACCAGAACATTTCATATTGAACTTTTCTATATCAACAACTTACTTTGAGTAGATACTAGTTTTGATCTGAGCCACCTGATTCATATTTCTATAGATTTTGGTGTTATTATTATAGTTTATATTATATTATTTTTTCCTTGTAAAATTATAACAATGGTATACTTACCTAATGATATCCTCAACATTATGTAGTTGTTCCTCACTGACAAGGTCCAGCTTATTTATAATTATACGATCAGCCAGAGCAATTTGACTACATATTTTAATAGCAGGTTTTTAGATAGATATTTACAAGTAATCATATCATATCATATCATACTTTTTTGTGCGAGAAAATATCACAACATACTTTTGTATTTCGCTTGGCGAATCTTTGTCGCGTGTGTGGTTTGGCTTATTAAGTTCCTTTTAAAAGAAAATTTAACCATGCGTTAGCTGCAAGGATGATTCATCTTAAACCCTATCTCGATACAAATTTTATACTTACCTTTTTAAAATTCTTGGCATCTACTAGTGTCACAATACCATCAAGGTAGATATCGCTATCGAACTCCTCGTTTGTCCAAAACATTCCAGCAATCCTTCCTATTTGAATCACCCAAGAGCACTTAATAAATAGGTGCATTTTTTATACCATACAATATGAGATTTCCCAGTAGCGGGAGACATATACCTGGGTCGGCGACACCTATTGAAATATACACATTCGATGATAGGAGGTTTAATGATTTATAGCCTTAATAAATATTCTCAAATGACATGCTCGAATTACCTGTTGTTTCAAGAAGTATATAGTCAAACTTTCCGCGCTTCTCCATCAAGGTCTCGATAGCCTTGATTCCTTTATCCCTGCACACATTTTTATGGCATTTTGATAAAATGGAATGAGAAATCTTTGGAGTTGGTGATATAATAATTGAATAACACTCCAGATAATTAAAAGTCGCACTTACTTTACAGTGCAACATAGGCACCCATTATCCAGGTCTAACCACTCCTCGACCGTATCTCCCTTGTCATTCTTCGTTACCAAAGATTTGTCAACTCCTTGGGCTATATATTTCGCCATGATCAAGTTTATTAAAAATATTCATCAAGGTGTTATACCAAAATACCATTATATTAATCGATACTCACAATCGCCAAATTCATTCATTATCACAGCAATTCGTTTTCCATGATTTTCATTGAGTATATAGTTCAGCAACGTAGTTTTGCCAGATCCCAGAAAACCAGTCAGAATCGTAGCCGGGATCCTCTTTTTTGAACCAGCTTCATTTTCGACATCATTGGAGGCGGTATCAACTTGTGCAGCGGATTGTTGGGTGGCTTCATGGCTGTATAATATAACATACAGAATTCAGTTGGTTTGGAACTAATTGATACATATTAAGAAAGATCTTGTATGCACATTTGATCTTACTTTTGTACTGACTTATTAGAAACAGGATTCAGGTCTAGATCGACAAGCTGAGGAATCTCTTCGGCCATTTATTGAATAATTTCGAGAATATCTCGCCCTGATTTTTGATATCAAATATAAAGAAAGAATAAAATCAATCGTTACTCTTATAGAGTTATGAACAAAATAGAGGTGTTTTTTTACTCAAATATACTCGCAAATTTAATATTTCATGTGTTGTCAATAGGAACTTGTATATTATGGTTGTGGATTTTTGAATAAGCGAAATTACTCAACAAACATACATCTTGAGGGCTAAGTGGTTTTTAAAAATCCGCACTTGAATCACATTTGTATCTGGTCGAATTTCACTACTGATCAGCCACACAGTGACTGTGGGTGGGTTCTAGCAAGGCGTTCTATAAGTTTGAATAATAATTTTTAATGATGGCAAAAGCTTTGATGCATGTAAAGATATATATATATATATATTGTTTTTCGGGGATGATGTGAAACTGACCCTCTCTTGAATGTATGTCTTGGGGTTGCTATTGCTATTTGCTGATTACTAATTACTACTTGTTAATATATCTTATATTTCTATGTATATGCACTCTTTTAATACTTTTGATGATAATTTTTGAGGGCCCTTTTATGCCTAATAACTTGTGAGATAAAATCATCTACAAACAACCGACTTTCCAGAACATCTTTTCAAAATCATTTTAAATATTTAGTATAATATGTACGAATTAGTGAAAAATAAATATAGACTATTTCTATTAATGACAAACACAAGTATTATCGGCTCAATAGCTTTTGAACATAAGATTTAATAAATTCTTTTATCTTTCCTTTCTTATTCGAGTCCATGTTTATGAGCTTCTCTGGGCTATAGCTGGCTGATTTGTGCTCTTTTTCCATTAATATGTTTGTAACTTTTCTTGCTTCATGCTTAAATTTATCATGCGGAATGTCTGCTTTGTAATTGCTGAAATGCTTAACAACGAACTCTGCGAGCTATAAAAGAAAATACATTGTTTACAATTAATAACATTGATTACTTTTTTTGAATAATAAAGCAGACATTTCTAAATAAATTATATATATACATGTTTACCTGTGATTTAGCTCTCTTTTCCAAAGCTTCAGCGCTGCTAGCCTCGTTCTTCTTACTCATACTTGCAGAGTTGGAGTTCTTTAATGATTTTGAAGATGCTTGATTTTCTGCATCACTTTTATTCCCGCTGCCGCTAGATTTGCGTTTGCTGGATCGACGAACTGAGCTACTGCTGGTATTATGAGATTTTGATCGAATTTGGCTCAGATCTCGCTTTTCTTCCTCTTCTTTCTTTTGCTGAAGCTGGAGCTCAGCTTCTTCCATTGTTCGTCTAATCATTTCATCAATTCGTGCCTTTGGTATGCCATTAATTAATGTATCATTATTAGTAGTTGGTGCTGTGTTTGATGATGCGTTGTCAATTGAGCCTGGTGGTAAATCTGCAGAGTGGCTTGGTCGTGGATAGCTTTTATCATCTTGGTATCTGGCTGATGACGGCCTGTTAAATGTAGCTGCTGAGTTGGGTCCGGTTGAGTTTGGCCTCGTTGATGACAAGGGCGGGGTTTGCGATGGTTCGCTGAAGGTTGAGCTAGTGGGTGCATTAGTGAAGCATGATGAGTCGTTGCTTAATACTGAGGGTGGCTCCCACTGTGTGGTTCTTGTCTCTTCATTGTAGTAATAAACCAAGCCAGTGTCGGTCGTTGTCATTTTCCATCCAGGCGGAAGTTGTTGTAGTGAAGTGTTGCTTGAAGCAGGTGAGTTTGTTACAGTTGTGTGATTAGGGGGTGGCTCCTGTGCCTGCCAACTCTGAGAGCGAGGAAACTGCTGCTCTCTAGAATAGTACGCATCTGGACCATATCTATGTGGCGGGCGATTGTATCCATATCTTCCCCCACTGTGGGCAAATCTCTTATTGTATCCACGATATCCGTAATCATTGTACGGTCTTTGTGGATAAGACTCGTGTGGGGACCGATAGGGACTATCATAGCGACTCTTTGATCTCGACCTTGAACGTGATGCTGAAGAAAGTGACCTCTTGCGGTCTCGCGATCTGTCCGGGGACCAGGACCCAGATGGCTTCCTGTTGTATGGATAGCTTTGTGGGGCTGGGTACGTGTTATCATCACCCTGTTTGATTTCTGGTGACATACTCGACCCAGATCCATCTCTTTTTTCTGTATCAGAGTTCTTGGCCGCTGGCCTTTGCTTCTTGGGTATTTTATACACCCGCTTTAGATTACCCCATCTATCCAAAAGCTAAATTTAAAACAACAGGTGTTTTATTTAAACTGTGGCTTTTTAAATTTTTACACTTTTAACAATACTGGTATTGATGATGCCGCTTACCTTCTTTGCGAGCGAAGATATAACCTCGTCTTTTGACTCTGAGAGAGCAGAGATTGGCTCAGTCACTTTATTTTCTTCTACTGTGTTCCTAGTCCGAATAGGTATACTGGAGATGCACTGAAGAATTTCAATTACCATGACCTCATCGTCCTTGTACTCTGCTAGCCATGTACGCAATATTGACAAGCCACGCATGGATACAAAAGATGTAAGCAACTTTTTATCTTCGGTTTCCTATTTAATGTGTATATATATATATACATTGAATTAGTAATAAAGCCACAAATATTCTGCATACAATATTATCCACAAGTGTGTTGGCGAAATACTACCTACCATAAGCTTCTTCATAAGTAGCCTCATGATTTTTGGATTACGCGATGACCTCATCATAATCTGCACAAACTTGAGGACCTGCTCATCAGAGAACAGTCCCTTCTTTCTTCGTGGACGCACTTCAAACCTAGTTTCTTCATATTCTGGGTCCACATACTCGTCCTCCATATCATCTTCCATGCTTCTATTTCTTAGCTTGGCTTTTTGGCGAACAGTGACATCTCCATCTTCCATCTCATCCTCCAGTTCGGCATCACCATCATCATCTATTTTCAAACATAATAAATAGATTCGTTATAGACCTGTCCTTTAAGGGGTTTACTATTGTTTCTAGATAGAATATAGCATTACCTTCACTGTCGCTGGGGTGAGCACTCTCTTTTGTCACACCGATAACGCCTTTGCAACTAGGTGCGCCACATAGACACTTTTGTGGCTCGGTCCTAAATGTCAAGCATATAAAAGCCAATATTAGAAACCACATTTAGATATGGTATTCTTGTAGACAAAAGACCCATCAAATCAACGCACATACCCTGGAAGTCTCTCAAATTTGTAATCAAACGTTAATTCATCCCCGCGTTTGATAGAATTTTTAGCAAATATACCCATTCTAACCTGGCCACCAACCATCCACTTTTGCAGGACACAATTGGGTTCGCAGCTGTGGTTTATGTAGCGAGCTAAGCAGCCCCGTTCTGTAGCATCGATGACCTATACAATAAGATTAAAGAGATTAAAGCTGGGGCTGGGTGCTTTATACAGGATAGGAATTTTGATTGAATTAAGTCGAGATAGCTACCATGTTATATCCAATGCTCATGCAGTAGTGATGAATTATGCCAACTTTTTCGTATTCTCGAGATCTCTTCAAAAATTGGTTACTGGTAACAACTTCTCCCAAATACTCCATAACAAATCTTCCGCTAAATAGATAATACACACCAAATGTAAGAAACAATATAACATGGTTCTGGGTCGGCTTTATAAAAATTTCTCTCAATAGGCAACTTACGATGAAAGGCTTTCGAGTGCCTGAACACCATAGCCCTTCAATCCGGCATCAATCACACGGATTTTAGCGTATTGTTTCTTTTGAAACCTACAAAAAATAGCAATTATAATAATATCATAAGTAAGAAGCTTGTATATTTAGGCAGTTCTATGTATTTTGTTACTTGAAGGATTATTATATTTCTTTACCTTCGATTAAGACAATAGCTCCCCGTTGGGCAAGTCAGGGGATTGCATTCCATCTGGATCAGCCTGTTAATACAATCGGAAGCTTCCCCACAAGCCATTGACCGATCATCGGTTCCTATCATTTTCAAATTTAAAATACACATATTTTTGAGCTATCAAATCCTATAGTAGAACAGAAGAATCGGAATATAGGTCAAAGTTGCATACCATCCGTATACTGGCAGTTGCAAGGAAAAGATTCTTCACATTCAATGTCATCCGGTGAGACCCCAACAAATTCATTATGATCAATAATTGCAAACTTTTGTCTAGCAATTTCAGTCATATCGGTGCCTTTCAAATCGTTATCGACAGCATTTGCTATATTATCATTAATAATAACAAAAGCATTGTTTTAGTAGTGTTCAATATCCTTATCATATCAGCAAATACAACAACAGTTTTAAATTTGAAGCTTCTATGCTAATACACTGCATGACATACAATTTTGTGTCTCCTTTTCAGCTTTAGTTGACTCTGGTGGTTCACCATGCCCGTTTGTGCCTATCGTTTTTGTTGTTGGTGAAGGTGACTTTTCTGTGTCAGAGTCTGCTGTATTTTTAGTTTCCTCATTTTCAGTATGGTTCTCAAGACCATTTCTATTGCTACATTTAATAACAAATATAGGACAAGAATTCGAAATAGGGTCAGGATACAAAGGTTTACTTGATAAAATTATTAAGAGAGCACTATGATAAATTGACCTTACTCTGAGTTTTGTATCGTTTCGCTTGGCTCGATCATTTTTCATATTGTTAATATAAAGTGTAAACAGGCAACTTCCAGAGAAAGGTCCATTGGGTCTGACAAGCTGACCAGACAATTATATTGTGCTGGTCTGAACACGAGCATACTTTGCCAGCTGCGTCTTGGAAGATCGCGAAAATTGATCACCGATGCTTGATTAAATATTTCATCAAGCTCAACCTCGCCTATTCAAGTTTAGGTAAATGTGACCTTATTGGCTGGTTTTGGTGTTAATAAGCAATAACGACTGGCACTTTGCTTGCTTGCGTGTCTTGGCTATCAAAGCCTAAGGCAAGTTCCAATATTACCAAGTTCTGAAGAACAAAAGAATACGTATTCGCTTTGATTCCGTCATCACGTATGTTGATATTTAAATAGTTTAGTACTTTCTAGTTTAACCAAACATACACACATACACATTTCATTTCTATTTGCTTTATTCATAAACTACTATCCATTCTCATATCTCCAACACAAATTCGCCAATTCAATATACTTTACCAATAATGTCTTCTCAAAGTAAGTGCTGCATAAAGAAATATATCTCGTGTATATACCAATATTAAACATGTTTTGCGAATAGCCAAGAGAACTTTCTTAACAATTTATATTGTCCAAAATAGAAATCGTCCTCAGCTGGAAAGGAAAAAAGTTCGATTTGGAGGCTGAGCCTAATGACACACTTGCGGATATCAGGTTCAAGATCCTAAGTTGCACCGAGGTATCGCCTGAGCACCAGAAACTCATTGTTGCAGGAAAAACCCTAAAAGCTGAAGAGGAGAACTTTTTTAAGCTTAATCCAAAAAACAAGGATTTATTTATGATTGAGATGAAAAAACCCGCCAACCCCATCCCAACTTCCGTGGCCGAGGATGATGATGATGATGTTGAGTCCAAGGATAATAAAGGAAAGGCTGCCGATGCAATGGATGTTGAAAAGGAAGAGGGTGATGTAAGCAGTCTTATAATTTGCAGTTATCAATAGGACATAACTGCTGCTGCTGCTGCTGCTGCTATGTATTCGGATCAAATGTTGACTTACAGAATATGTGCATTTTGTTGCTAGATCCCAACCGGCTTAAAGAACCTCGGAAATACTTGCTTCATGGTAATATTCTAAATTTTTTGTAAAAAACACAGATATATATATATATATATAATAAGGTGGCTAACTCCAAAGCTTTTTGCTCTATTTCAATTTAGAATGCAACAATTCAATGCTTAAACACTGTCCCGATCATTCGCAAATCTTTGGCAGAGTAAGCATCACATATGAAACATTTTAATTATCAATAACACTATCATAATAAAACTCATCAATAACCATTATTCTTTTTATAGCAGTCCAAATATTGATGAAAGCGACCCCAATGATGCCACCTTCACAAGGTCTCTAGGAAAGCTTATTGGCGAGATATCCAAGTCTGAATACAATTTTATCATTCCTGACAACTTTTTGTCTAGCCTAGAAAAACGCTATCCAGAAATGGTTGAAAAGGATGAGAAACTCCCAGTGTTTGTCCAGCAAGATGCCGAAGAGTGCTGGCTCAAGATCCTCTCATCTCTAAATAGAAGCCTCAAGACCAAGGACGGGGTGAGCATCAAGAAATACTTTAGTGGGCAATTTGAAACTACCCTCACCAATACCGAATCAAAGGAAGAAGAGCCAATTGCCAACCATGAGGAGTTTTTGAAGATTGCCACCGGCATTACCAAGGAATCTCGTCACCTGAACCAGAGCATCCTAGAATCGTTTACTCAGACTCTAGAGAAAGAATCTCCAACATTGGGTAGAAGCGCAAAATACGAATCGAAAACTCTTATATCCAGACTGCCAGAGTATCTCACTATCCACTTACTTCGGTTTGAGTTCAGAAAGGGTGTTACCAATACTGCCAAGATCATGAAAGAAGTTGATCTTCCCATGGAACTCAACATGGCCCATCACTGCACCAAGCCCCTCAAAGAGAAGTTTCTCAAGGTCCAGCGCCATCTCGAAAAGGTCCATGATTCCCCGGAATCAGTCACTGAGACATTTGACCAGGTAGTTGATCCGGAAATCAAGGCTGATGTTGGGAGCAACCAGACCGGACTATACGAATTGACTGCGCTTATTACACATCAGGGACGCAGCGCAAACTCTGGACATTACATTGCTTGGGCACGTGTTGATGAAAGTGAATACCCATCCGGATATGATAAGCACAAGCGCAATGCTGACATGAAGCTCTGGTACCAGTTCAATGATCATGAAGTAACCATGCTTTACCAAAAGGACATTAGGAACCTCTTTGGTGGTCGTGGTGATTCACCTACTGCGTACCTCGGACTTTACAGTGCAAAGAAATTAGAATAAACACCTATACTTTTATTTGAATTGATTGGTCTCTTCAGAGCTTGTTACTTACACTGCACCACGTTATTTTTACTTTTGAATTTCTTGTCATATTGTGTTTGAAATTGATGAAATTACATGTTTATATATGAATGTTTTTTCTAGTGATGGCTTTTTGAAAAAGATTGTGTGTGTGTGTGTGTGTGTGTGTTGAAGATCCACTCAAGAAGAATTAATATGTGGAGTTTAAAAACATTTGTTCGAACCATAAAGTAAAGGATTGGGTGATGTAATGGTAGATCTTTTTTGACTCCGATTCCCATACTAATTCCTTGTTCCATGGACATTTTGTAATGTGTGTTGGATTTTGTTGATCCTTTGAAACCAAGCCCATATCATTGTTTATAAACTCGCATAGAAACGCCTGTTTTTTTTTTGCTTTATTAGCTGGTTCAGCACATGAGTTCAAAAACCGAAAATAAGCGACCGCCATGCCAGGAATTTGCTTGTGCTATCCAAGACTGTCTGCTGAAAAATGACTATAAAGAAGAAAGGTGTAAACCCGAATTCAAGAAACTCCAACAGTGTTGTGACGAATTGGTGAAAGCCGGAGGAACGTCGCCATGTTGTCCAAAATCTAGGATCAAGCCAGCCTCATTTCATAAAGATCAATAATAGAACAATTTTGTGACATTTTCACAATCAGTCAATCAATCAACCCATCCATCCATCCATCCATTGATCATAGCTTCTGTTGTTGGTTGGTGATAGAATAAAAAATAACTCAGCATAATCTAACTAGGATGTGTTTGTAGAAATGTATTTTCTTTTGCGAAAACCAAAACATTCTTAACGCAGATAATACACATGAAAGTAGAACAAATGCATTTATCTCACTCCTCCTCCTCCTCCTCAAATATATTAATGAGTTATATGTGTGATGATTTTTGAAGGGTACTACCTCCTTTTGGAGACCGTGCCAATGATTATAGGGGCAGCAATCACAGCCAAATATGTATGCCCGACTCTTCAAAAATAATCACTCATATACACATATTCTGACATTGAAAACATACCCATTCTAATTAGTAAATACTACTGCATTTGGTCTTATTTCTACTGGTTTGGGTAACCTTATTTGACTTTCTCGCACCATACACACACACACACACGCAGACTCACAAGAACATAGTATATAGAATCCACTTGCCAAAATTGGGCATCTATATCATAACAGAAACAAATCCCTTGTACGACTTTGAAAAAATTAATGAACAGAACAACGCCTTGGTAACACACTGATTTGCTGCAATATTTATACCTAAATAAAATTGTACCTGTGTATGTATTTATGTTTTTTACATGAGGTTTTGTTGTACAAAGAGCCATTATTGACAAAGGCTTGTTTATGATATAATTGAGAGAATGGCGCAGTAGCGATAATAACTACATCGATAGGAATGCTCACAGCATGAACATGAACATTGGGACGATAAATTTTAACATTGTTTTAATTACTGCCGCCATTGCTATTAGTATCACTATTGTTATTGTTGTTATTATTATTATTATTGTTGTTGTTGTTGTATGTGTATTTTTTGGGAAAAGGAAAAGGTAAAGTGATGCAATGAAATGAAATGAAGCTAGAAAAATGAGATATCTGTGTGGGTGGTGGTAACTTAATAAAAAGAAAGTAAAAAAGTATATTAAGAAAGGGAGTACACGCAAGAGAGAGAGAGAGAGACTCTTCTGCATGTATATAACAAAACTATAACAAAATTGCATTAAACAAGATAAAAGTATTTTGTATCAACTTTATGAGTGGGCATGAGGACGATGATGAACACAGAAATGGCCGTGATAACAAATGATAATGACAAAAGGGCCTTTTACAATATAGATATATATATATATATATATAGACCAGTTCGGTTCAGTGAGCGAGCAGCAAAACTTCGGCCTAGCCATCCGCCCATCCCAATGATATTGGCAATGTCGTGTGTTTGTGTGAAGAGAATTGATTGTAGAGAAATAGAGCCAGAGAAATAGATGCAGGAGGAGATGGCGGCAACAGCGGCTTAGGGGATTGTTTTGTCAACTAAGCCTCTAACACCATAGATAAACTGCCCGAGACGCTCTCTATCATCATGCGTTATTCTATGTAACTGGGTGTATATGGCTTGGCCTATGGTGTAGCCTTCAAAGTGCGGAGCAGGAATAAGGGCATTTTCCGTTGCACATCCAGACGAGACCAAAAATGGAAAGAGCACGAATTAGTCAATGATTACAAAACACAAAGGCATTGTCGTGGCCACCATGGAGAGAGCACCACAGAGGGTATTTGGCCCAGAACGGCATATATTCTAGAGTGCGTGTTGGCTTAGCTTACTATAGATCCAAAGAAGGTGGTTGTTTTTATAAAGACGGATGGTCGTTCTATATCCATGCGCATCGTGACTAAGGGGGTTTGGGCAGTAGGGTATTTTTAATAGATCCTGAACATAGCCCTTCAATTCATCAACAAACTGTCTAAACGAAAGATTTCATACAGCACTCAGTGGTAGGATTGGTACAGAGGGCTGATGGTAGTCGGTGCTCACGCATGTGCAAGTGTTTGTGTATATGGCAGCTAAGAGGATGTATGCGTGGTTTGAACTTACCCTTGGGCATTGGCTCTTTTCGAGCTACTCCCAGTCTCTCCGCAGACACTATTTTCGATCTTGGCTATGGAATCGTCGAATTTTATACTCAAGACCTCTCTGTGGGATATATAAAAATGGATTTATCAGCTGGGCGGTTATAGATATATATATATACACTCAGATCGGTCCACATGTTGCAATGATATATGACAAGCAGAAAGCACAGCTTGGTGCCGATAGCAAGAAGGAGCTGGTGTGAATGCCAAATACGGCAAATAGACTTACTTGCTCTTGAGGACGATGGAGTTTTCGCGAGGCTCGGCTCTGATCATTATCAGCTCAAAGTTATCTTGTGTCATGGCGTATGAATATATGCGCGATAGCTAATGGCTGCAAGAGAATAAAACTAATGATAAAGGGAATGCAAGGAAGAGCAGCCGGGCTAGGGAGTGTTTATAAGCAAACTGGACCACAGGCTGTTATTAGCAGAAGCTATATTTCCTGGGCGTGCACATTCATGGCCACAGCATAGTAGCACACCACAGCAGCTATTCTAGCAAGCAGGACTGCAATAATGGCGAGCATCCATGCGGGAGCTGTGGTCATTGGCGGTGGTTGGCTTTTCGCTTAGCTTTCAAATTTATCTAGCTGAAGCCTTTTTTGCTCTTGGCCATTGTTCCCATGTACCTTTATATTTATCATTTCCCTCATGTGTGTATGTGTGAGTGTGTGTGTGCCAGAGGTATTAACTACAAACGTTTGGAAGCTGTGGACTGGCTGACAATGGTATCATATCTCATATTGGCGTAGCGGGCGGGAGTGGTGTGGCCTTTCCTATGGTGAGACAAGAGAGCGAATGTTGTACTACTGAATGAAAAATAAAAAGAACAATGGTTTATTCCATCACATTGCTTACATCATTGTGTGTGTTGTGCTAAACCATATTAGCAATGGCAATGTCGCATTCCTCCAAGCAGCCTGTTTATGGCAGGCTTTTGTTAACACCTTATTGCTTTGCAACAATTTGGACTGCCACCACGCACCCACACCATTAAATATTTCCGGATTTACAATCTGTGGGTATTTCTGCAGATATATTTTGGTTCAATATCCAATTGATATAAACCTAAAGCATATGGGTAGTAGTTGTTTTTGAAGGGCTATAGAGTCACTCATTTGGCTGGGATTGTCCCTATAATTGTTAACCACCAAAAGGAAACAAATTGGTATTCTCACCCATTTCCTGCAAATCAGCCCATAGCCCATACGTTTTAGCTGGAGTCTGTGTGATGGTTGGCTGGTATCCAAGGGAATGTCCCGACACTACCCTTCTAGAGGAGACGCTACTCTGTCATATACTACGGCCAAGCTTGTCTTCTTCGGCCATATATAATTTTGTGACTTTTATACATGAATAAGTCCCCTTAACGGGTTTAATTGCACTAATTAAACACAAAAAACAGGTTGCCAACCAGTGCACTGAACCTCCCCCTTTTTTCGCCATATTTTTTCTACAGACCATATGTTCCGGCCTACCACTCCCGCTATTATACATCCAGAACTATGCCACACAAATATTATTGTAGAGCAACATCCAGCTACCTTCCCTTTTCCGCTTGAGTCAAAGAAAAATATATGCTGCAGCCATTTATGTGCAGAAACAAAGATCTAGATAGTGCTTCTGTTGGTAACGTTTCTCTGCTTTACCCAGTGAAACAGCCTCTTCAAATCAAGCTCGCTTATTGGAAAAGGCAATGTCGTTGGTGCTTTTGTAAAGATGCACATACTTAACAGTGGTATCTGCAAATTTAAGTACGTTCAGTCTTCTAATGGCTCTTTTGTAGTTGAGCGCAGTGTGTGGTTTGTGCATGCTTAAGTAAAAGGTTGCTGTGAATAGCCGATACATACATAAAAAGATTTGAAGATTGGGGTGTATCTTTACAATATGGGTAGTAGTTATTTTTGAAGGGCTATAGAGTCGCTCATTTGGCTGGGATTTCCCCTATAACCATTCTCACTTCAAAAATTATGATCCATATGGGCGACAGTTTATGAAGGATGACTAGCATTTGTTAACCGACTGGGATCGCCCCCTATAATCGTTGGCAGCCACCAAAAGAACTCCTCAAAAATTATGTTCTATATAGCCATATTTCGCCAATCATAAAAAAGTACGTATAGATACATTCGGATGTATAAAAGCTTAATGGGCCATTGGCAGTAAAGATAACGGACATTGTATATGTATCTATCTATAACTTTAACAATAGGTTTGAATAGATGGGGGATCAATAATACACAAGACCAAAAAACCAAAACTAACCAGCCGATTTATGCTCTCCATATATTTGTAGGATGAAGAAACATCTTGAAACGGCCATTTGGCGGATTGTAGCTAATATTTACAAGGATAATTCAAATAATGTGGGAAAAGACAATGGATCACTTTTCTCCATATAGATCATAATTTTTAAAGGGTGAAAGTTTACTAGTAAAACTGGACATTTATTTGGCTGTGATTGCTCCTATAAATATTCTCCCTTCAAAAATTATGATTCATATAACAAGTAGAGCATTCTCTTTTAACCCATAGTAAAATGACTATAGCTTATACATGACATCAGTACGACAAGCCACAGATCTTCCAGAGAAGTTTAAAATGCGACGTCCAAGGCTTTCCAATGTATACATAGCAATATAACACATTCGTCCATAATTCAATAATAAATCATGTTCTAATGGTAAATATAAATATAAATATAAATTTGGAAGGTAGTTTTATTTAGAATAAACATTAGATTATTACTGTATAGACTGGGTTATTATTTTTGCCCTTTCCCCACTAAAATATCAAAACCCATAGTTTATATTTTATAGTTGAATTTTGGTAAAATAATTATATATAAAATGGTGCCTAAAAGACTTTTATACCTATTTATAATACGGATCTGATTTATCATATTTTAAAAATGGAAAGAGATGTTTTGATCGACTCGAACGCTCTTGAGGACGAATTTTATGCTCTAAAAGTGATTAACAAAACATTTATTAAATGAATAGTCATTACTTTATATGAAATGTCTTATTGGTATTAAAATATTGATAGTATAGACTATTTACGAAGACGATTTTCATTACGAAAATAGTGGAAAGCTCTGGGAGGGATACTTGTGTGTATACCCTGACTTGTGTGGCCAAAATATTGTAATAATAAATCCCAATTCCCCCAAAAGGCAGACCACTATTTGCCACTTGCCTCCTATCTTTTTGATGTTTGAGTTTGGTCATGGAGAAACATCAGACAAACATCATCGTTTCGATGTCAAATCGAACTGGCTAGAAATACACGATTTAAATGTCATAAAAGACCACCTAAGCACTCTCACTAATGACGGCGATGAATTCTTTGTCGGTCAGATACTTGAAACCTATTCAGATGTCATACGATATGAATTGAAAAGCATATTGGACTTGGATGGTTTAAATTTGGCTAAAGGTAACTATAATATATATATATATATAAACAAGCACACATTGGCATATAAAACATTTTTACACAACATTGTCTAAATACCTATTTAGATAATGTATACACAGAAACTGCATCAGAAAAATACCAAAAAGGCACAAAGGAATGGATTTCATTGCTAGATACAATTCCAAACAGCGGATATGAATTTTGTATTGCCTATGACCAATACATGAAAAACCAAGAGTTTCAAAAAGAAGAGTACAAGTGCTCGATCTGTATGGAAACAAAACTGGGTCTATATTGCTACAAATTTGATCATTGCAACCACGTGTTTTGCAAGGCTTGTTTATGTAATTACTACAAGGTATTGATCAAAGACGGAATGGTAGAAGCAGTTTGTTGCCCACACAGCGAATGCCGGAATAAAGAAGAACAGGCTCCTTATGTTCCATTTAAAGACATGGCTGATCTCGCTGGCAGTGCAGCGGCAGACCAGTATCGCAATCTCCTAGAAAAACACCAGGTAGATCACGATCCTTCAAGAACATGGTGCCCAATTACAAGCTGTCAAAACCCTGCAACCCGAGATAAAGACATATACAAACTAGCAATTTGTCAAACCTGCAGCTTTGCTTTTTGCTCTTTTTGCTCAATGACATGGCATGGGGAACACATTCCATGCAGAATTAATGACAGAGAGGCGATGATCAAGAAATATATGGATGCGAAAGAAAATGACAGCCAAAATACTATAAAGGAGTTAGAATTGAGGCATGGAAAGAGGGTTTTGGAGAAGTTGGAGCGAGAATTTGTGGAAAACAAGCAGAACCAGGAATGGGTAAAGGCGTTTGCAACTTCTTGCCCAAGCTGCGATCTGGCCATTGTAAAGTCGGATGGGTGTAACCACATGAAGTGCTATTCATGTGGAACTCACTTCTGTTATGTCTGTGGAGAGTATTTATCCCAAAATGATCCGTATTCCCACTTTAACTCTCAATATTCGCCATGTTATCGCTTGCTGTTCAGCGGAATCGAGTCTGTTGATGAAGAGAACGAGGTCACATAATACGGTTTTCAAAAGCTTTCATTTCTACATTTTGTTGCGCTTTCATAGACTTTGCTTGTATATAGTGACTTTACTTCTACAAATGGCAAGATTTTCTCTGGGGATCAGGCATGAAATAGACAGAAATGGGTTCTGAGATTTTGGCCCAGTCATCAGCCATTTAATACGCAACTCCTGGGAGCCACCACTTTGTCTAAGGCCTTGTAAATTATAGCCATCTGGCGGGATTTACTGGCAGTCAAATATGTATGGTATACAGAAATAGGTCCTCAGATTTTAGCCCAATGACAAGTCATTCCATATGCAATTCCCAGGACTCATTTTTGCCCAGGCCCCTTATGAATTTTGACCGTATTGTTATAAACAAGCATTAAAAGGAGTATAAAATAAATAAATGTACTAAAAAAGGACGATATTTTATAGACGTATCACAGAAAAATCATGGGTTCATTTCTGGATAGACATTTTTCATCCAGTCGTAATAATATCTGACGACAAGGAAGGGCTGGCCAACTATGCAGAAGCTGACCCAGAACACCATGTTCCCTAGTCCGCTTTCCTCGCCTCGCCATTTTACCAGGGTATGGGTCAGGTATATCAGGGGAACCTGCATCAGCATTCCTACAAAGGAATATCCTTTGATCGAGTGTGTAGGCACGCCAATGAGCAGCTCGTGCATTATGGCCGATATTAAAAACGTCACCATTACACCAACCTTTGTTGACATGTTGAATGGCGGGCTGGTTAGGGGCATCAGTATGTGCCTTTTGCAAAAGTAGTGGACTGGGAGATTCCACTCCTTCCAGTATGCACCGAGATCAACGCTGTTCCACCAATCTAGGTAAAATGTCCGATCGGCAAACCTCAGAAGTTCTGCCACTAAATTAAGAAGAGAGTGGAAAAGGGCATAGAACCCAAGAATCCAAAACGTCGCGCTAATGACGCTGAGCTTTAACACCCGCTCTGATATCCAGGCAGCATTGTTCTCATCCATGGCTCTGATAGAGTTTGTTAGGGTGGGAAGTGCATACTGATATATCAGGATGTATAGGGCCACCATGATGAGGCACAGCTCTGTCAATCGCTTGGCAACAAACTTCTTTCGAATTGGCCCAACTTGGCAGGGGTACGAGGGCTGGTAGCACAGAGTTGGTGCTGCCAAAAAATAGGAAAAATTCTTTGCTGTTATATTGTTGGGGTATTTCACCTTGTATAGCACGGCATTGCTGGGATTGACAACGGCGTCGGCGCGGGCAGTAGGAATCGAAAGCTTCTGCTTTTCATTGCCTTGAGCACTGGCGGAGTCCCCGTGCTTTGGTCGGGCTTGGCGGTCTTTCAAATAAACCACAGTCAGGCCCTGCATACTAGAATGCATGAGCGGGTCTTTGGAGAATGCGTCGTCCCCAAGTCTGTAAGCACGTCGCAGATCCAAATTGGTTGCGGCCCATGAATACAGTTTAAGGAAGGCCAGGCAGGACGCCGTCATTGCTATGGTGCCCAGAAGTGGGTTGTATATCATATAAAACGTCACAAAGGATGGGACAAGCAGCACCGTGAGAAGGTTGATGGCATGAATTCTCATTACAGTGTGGTCAAGCGCGTCGTAGGGTATGGCTTTTTGTTGCCTTTTGGAGGGTTTGGTGGTGATCGCTGTGGTCCTGGCTACTGCCGTTACACTCGCATACTTTTCGATACGGTAGCCAAAGGCAAGGCATGTGCCGACCATAGCAAACAGGCTAAACACATATTTCCAGTCCTTGTCAGCAAAAAGATTCCACGGAAAGTGCACCAGGATGCCATACTTCAGGTAGTTTTCTAGTCCGAGCCTAATGATGGTTCCGCTCAGCAAAAGCACTAAATCGGGTGTATATGCATGTGGCCGATCAGCAGCCCAATAAAAGTGATTAGTACCAAATTTTAGACGTGTGACTATGAAGAATTAGAGTCTCGATTCATGGCTACTTACAGGCAAAGTTGATCAACCCATGGTAACTAATGGCGCGTGCCTCCTTATCCAGCACGGATATTTGAACCTTGCTATGAATCACTGTAGCCTGGGGATATGGCTTCTTGGGCCTTTTTGAGGCTTTGGCTTCATGGCTGGCTTTGGCCTCGCTTACTGCTGCTGGTGGGGGTGTGGGGGTAGGCGACAAGCTCAGCCGCCGAATATGGCGACTGGTAGTCGACGACGAGCTTGACAACGACCCCGGACTACTGCAGTTACTGCCGCTTTGAGGATCAAAATAGTCTCCCCTGCTTTCTTCGCCAAGGGCGTCTGGGCTATGATCCAAGGACTGGGGAGACGGTGGAAGCGTAGAGTCATCGACGCTGCTTGTTTCGTACTTGCCACTCGTGTTCTTTTCAGAGTATTTCGACTTGCGGTCCTGCTCTTTATGGACGGAGGCGAGCCCAGATAGCGTGCTCCCAGCACTACTGATCTTGCCTACAGAAATAAAAGAAAACAAGGTATGTGTATTCAGCAAACGGACGCGAATGGACCCTAGAGCATGGTTCTGCCCAAGACTGCGTATGCAATATCATGTGAAATATGGCATGGCTCCCCTTACTTTCTGTTTTGTAGGTGGACATTGCAAACGAGCAAATTCAAAGAGCTCCTGGGCGTTGTAGAGAGACTGTGCCGTAGGGCGCTCGATTGAAGTATAGCTGTATTGAGGGGAGATATTCACAGCCCTAGAGAAGGTAGCTGACAATATATATACGAATAAATAATAGATTGGAACAAATAGGAAGACAAGTGTTTGAAGGAGATAAAGAGCATCCGGCCAAACCCTTTAGTTGCAGAGCTCTTGGTATTTAGGCGTTGAGCAGCCCATGTGCTTTTTTTATTGGGCTTTTCGAATGAAGCCAAAGCCCAGAATTTGCTGCGCTAGCACATGTCAATTCCAGGTGCCAAAGACACCATTATCAACTCACAGCAGTGTTTGACATTTTTAGCCGGCCGATAGGCCCAAAATCGGAGCCTTCACCCCAGGCACAGGTTCCACAAGTAGATAATGATAAATCCTTGAACAATCAGAATTTCCCAATGCTGGCTTCACACGGGATTGTCCATACATGCACCTAGCACTAAAGGTTGCTTACATTTTGCACGCCTCAAAGACGAGCTGCGTGAATGATGCTTTGATGGTACAAGTGCTTCTATTAAAAATCAACAACAAGGGCGTGATGGTGCATAATAATGCGCTCAGATTAGAAAATTGCAACATTGGAGCCTGGACACTAAATGTACGGCCACGCTTGTGTGCTCTACGTGTCGCTAGTGGCCATTTCGGCCGCAAAATCATTGTAAAAGATATATAAAAGGTGATAAATTACAGAGATGCTGGTGCTTGTCTGGCAGCTACTATTGATACATGTTATAGGGGCTCGTAGCCATCCTGCCGGCGCCACTGATGCAGCCAGTATCCAAACGTTGATGCCAACGCGGCAGTTAAACCTATGCTCAGAACCCAGACCAGCCCGCTCCACAGCACCGATCGCCATCCGTGTTTGGCGGAGTCAGGCAGGGTGTCGGGGACAGGAAGCACCACATCGAGCTCGAACACACCGCCAGTCTCACAGTTGCTGCCCCGCATGATTGTTGCCAAGAAAAGGTATGGTGGAATCCTAAATGGGCTATTGGGGAAAGTTGATATGAGGGGATCGTACAGCTGTAGCGAAAATTTTCCTTGTGAGTACTCATGAACAAGTATTTCGATGTCTCCCAGCAGGGTTGGGTAGTGCTGTCTGTCTGACAGCTTGAATGTCGGTATTGTAGGGTCGCCTTTGCCATCCGATCCTTTGTGGTTGTATATGGGGATGACGTGCAGGCGTATTGTCTGATTCAGGTATAGTTCAAGAGCTGCCTGCGACTTGTTACGCCATGGATTGTCTGCATCCTCATTCACGCTCTGCATTTCCAGCGAGGGAATAAATTCCTCATGCTGGCGGCGAACAAACTCACGGTAGGCTGGTATGTCCCACCATGCTTTGTCGTTGGGCACTAGGAGGGAGTAGCCGGCAGCGGTTGGCTGGTCTTTGGGATCCCCGCTTGCCCTGGCAAGAACCTCCTCCTTTCCAAGCGTGTTATCTAGAACCCCAAGAAGGCCAAAGTGCTCAAGCAGGCCCAGATACGAGTCTGCCTTCATACCCTTTAGAAGCTTCTTTGTCGTGATGTGCACGTTGGGTGGGACAAGGACGCCTTCTTCAATCC
The DNA here is from genome assembly GCA_027575805.1 of Mycoemilia scoparia. Taxonomy (NCBI): domain Eukaryota; kingdom Fungi; phylum Kickxellomycota; class Kickxellomycetes; order Kickxellales; family Kickxellaceae; genus Mycoemilia; species Mycoemilia scoparia. The sequence continues at coordinate 3,716 of JANBPU010000059.1, read as the reverse complement.
TGTGGGATACGCCAGATTGGAGCAGACCGTCCTGTAGAACCACGGGCTTCGACTCCGATTCGTCTTTGCCAATGCTGATGCTGAGTGATGCATCCTCTCTCTCACCCTTGCCGGAGTCTTTGTCGACTGCAGTGGCACGAACTGAGCCGTCCTCAAGCCTAGTCAGCCTGACCATTATATCTCCGTTGAGTGTAGGGGATGATATCATATCAGTGTCGAGCTCGTCAAAGCTGTTGCTGTAAACCAGGCCTTTAAGAACGTGTGATTTTATCACCCTAGAAAGATCTTCGCGCGCCTCTCGATCATTGGGCAAAGAGAGGTATGACCACAGCAACCCAAGCGCGGCAAACTGGTCGTTTCCCGGTACCAAGACGGTAACTCCTTTCTGGGCAGAAATCTCATCAGCTGTCCCCGATGCTCCCATTGCAGCAACAAACAAGGCCTGAGTCAAGTCTGAAATGAGCGATGGTATGACTGGCGATGGTGGTGGCATTGGGCCTGATATAAGGTATATCGTTGTGTTGCCGATTTTCACTGGGTCTGGGAGGACGCTCGCAGCGTTGTCATTGAAGATGAGGCGCTGCGCGTGGGACTCGTGGTGGCTATTATCATTGTTGCTGACCTTTACGACCTGAGGATGGAACCGCATACTACTAAGAGTGAGTTCTGATTTTAATAGCAGGCCGTCTTTCATGTCCTCAATGTCATATTGGCCCCGTATAACGTGGTAGAGTGCCCAATGTTTATGTGCATTCTTTATTGGATCTCCCTCAAAGACGCCCATGTCTTTCTCTTGGCTCTCACTGGTACCATCGCCTTTGCTGATATCACCACTATCATCTTCCGATTCTTCAGGGAATGCTTGGTCCATGGCACGGTTGGTCGGAACAAGCAACGTCTGCTCTCTCTGGGGCTCTGACCCATCTATAATATTCTTCAGCCCAACGCTTTCAAAAAGGTGAATGAACTTGGTCGCATTTACGCCCACCAAGTACTTGTATGGCGTCATTTCTAACGTAGCTGGTACCAGAGGCTTTTCAACCATGTGTACGACACCTACAGAAACAGGCAGCATGTCAGCATTTGTACTAGAATCAATTTCTCCCTTGACTTCCAAGAAAAGAGAACAAATTAGCAAGAAAGAGAGAACGAGAAATTCTGAAAAAAAGTTTGCCATTGCTGCCGTCGCTGCTTTTCAAGTAAATGTGTGTAAAGTGTAGAGAATAGCGAAAAAAGCCAAGAGCAAGGTCGACTGACTTACCATCATAAGCCAAGCTGTCTGCATAAACTATGGGCACTCCAGCAACGCTAGCCTGGGTTGCGGCTGTGAGATTGCCTCCTTCGCCCCTGGGCAACTTGAGCACCAGCTCTTGTCCATTGAACGTTTTGACTATATAAAAATGCAGCAGCACATATTTAGCTCACAGTCATAAAGCAGAATTGTTAATACAAACACTACGCAGGCAGCAGCTAACCTTTAAAAGTAGTCTCATTTCTGTTTTGTCTGCCAAGGCGGTTTATGCTGAGGCTACCATTAATAATATGGTTTCCAGCGACGGCATGTATATCATTCAGCACCATTTGCCTTATGCTGGCAAAATTGCCCGCGTTCAAAAGGCCACGGAAAAGATATGCCCTCTCGATAGGACTAAATTGCTGCTCAAACCCTCGGTCGCTGACAGCAAATAGCGTGAATGTGGAAGTTAGAGTGTCATTATCTGATGGCAGCTTAGGAAGCGGAGGATCAATGTCATAGAATCCCATTTCCATAAAGCTGGCACCGAGAACCTGCTTGTCCCAACCCGAAAGCTTCAATAGCTGCAACATATAACTGAAGGACTCGATCGGCTCTTCACTAGTCGGATCTCCATTAGTTGTAAGGCCTGGGTACAGCTTTTTTGAAGCCAAGATGTGGCGGATGGATGGCGGCAGAGTCAACACCTTGTCTACCATGTGTATTACACCACTAGTGCAATTAAGATCGCTTTTGAGAACTCTTGCCCCATTTCCAACGACTATACGATCAGTGCCGAATGGCTCTCGTGTTCCCGCGACGTGCAAATATACACCTGAACGCCCAGTGTCGAATGTTGAGTTTGTAGAATTTGTGTAGGGTCGCCAGAGACTGCCTGTTTGCACCACTAGACCCTCGATCATACTGTGTCTATAATAAATACCATCAATAACTATGTGATACCACATCTGGATATCTGTGATTCCATGGTATTCTAGCCCAGTTTGTGGCAAAGGGTCTTCTGGTTCGCCACCATCGCCATCACTGCTCGTGGGCTTGTCATTGCCTCCGCCAGGCCACCATGGCCAGTGCCACCCCCATCCTCTCGCATGAACTAGAGTCATCAAACTCTTTTCGTACTCTTCTATTGCCTGGTTTGTAGGAGCAAAAAATGTCACATTCTGCAGGCTGTTGAGTGGCAAAATCAGCTGGAGTCTTTGTAACAGTCCTATAAGTCTTGTAAATTCTGAATGCTGGGACAAAACGTCGATAAATGTTGTCCTAGTCTTCGCGCCAGCCTTATCATCGGCTTCTTGCAACACTCCAATTGTATTTATTTCTTTTGGTGGGCCTAGCCTTGTGGTGTCTAGGTTTTCGGTATTGGTAGTGCCTGTGGGGCTGCTGTATTGTGCTAGGGTATTATGCGCAGGCCCAAGAAACAAGAGCCATAATGCAATAAAAATGTAATGAAAGTGTGCACAACGACTGGTAGTTTTTGGCCGCTTTCTGGAATTCGTGTCGAGGTAAATTGTTTGCATCAGGATAGGGTTTGGAAAAAGTATACGAAATTATGTGTTGCACTAGGAGCAATGCTAATGTATAAGAGAATGAAAGGAAATGTGACTATGTTATGGTAAAGTTAACATTGCCACTTAAGTGTGTCATGATCACAAAAAATGTGATGTTGAAACCATCAGCTGTCCAAGCAGTGTTTAAAGGGGGAAACCCATATCTAGACCGTTTTTTGAAAATCATACTTGTGACATGGAGAATGTATCATTAAAATGTTTAAATAGACTTTGAAACGTACTATAACAGAATACTAATACATCTAGTTCGCGAGCTTTTGTAGTTGCTTAAAAGAACATAATTTGTACTCATAGTATATAGATTGAATATAAATATGGAAAAATTGGACTTTTGAGTGCTGAGTATTAAAATTAAAAGCTACATGCACTAAAATTGTCTTTACAGTGACCCAAGCAATGGATGTATGAATTTGTTATTATACAACTATAAATGAATTTAACAAGATTGAATTATACTTTATCTTGAACAAAAGAGTCCTAGAAAAGCATATATAAAGATCAACTTATTTGTATTCTGTTAATAATCACAGTGAGATCTCACTGTTTTTAGAATTAGCAATATGGTACATATCAATAGTTTCGACTTTTAATGTACCACAACGAATTACAATAATGATACAATTGTAATGGCAATACAAGATAGGGCTATTGGACACAGTTTAAAAGATGTTTGGTTAAAAAAATGATCTCAAAACATCTTTACCAGATACACCATAGCCCCGGGAAATGTTGTCTCTGACACAACGATAAAAAATTAAATAGCTGCTAACTAAGGTATCACCTAAATAGACCATTTCTACAAACTTTATCTCCAACGTTGAGTTCAAAAATATGGAATCACGCTTGAAAGTAAAGCCTATGCACTGGCTTTGGCAGGCTCATACTTGCAACCT
>JANBPU010000058.1:70607-85095 GCA_027575805.1 Mycoemilia scoparia | reverse complement strand
TTGGCAATAAATTGGGAGTTAAACTGGGTTTGATAATAGACAACTCAATTTTATTTGTAGTCCTAGTTTTTCTAGTACATTTCAGTATTTTATCAGGATTCGCAAGGCCTTTAACAAAAGTGATGGATCCTTGGAGCACCATCCCAAACATCCTTTGGGTGAGTCAAAGTCTGAACACTCATTTCTGTCTACCATACACTCGATCTCAAGTGAGGTTTAATCAATTACACATTCCATTTTAATATAATATAATACAATAATTTATTGTATAATGATTTGAGTACCAAGTATATAAAGGTCAAAAAACCAAAGAATGCAGAGTTCAGCAACTCTTTTCTCACATAATAAGAGTAAGCAAAGGTATATGATTCTATTGTCTATACCCAGTGATGTGAATCTCATGACGGCGCAACTCTATATAAAAGCCCACCAAAGCTACATATGTTTAAAAACGATATATTAAATATTAGTAGCAATGATGATGCTGTTGCTACTTGCCTGGGTTGTAGATCATCTTGCGACCTATGGTGCCAATCCTATCGCTGACACGTGTCGACCTGGGTGGAACCCAAACAATATTTCTAGGTCCCCTTGGGTTGTACTCAAATACCATGTCGTTATCATAATAATTGGATGAGTATCCACAAGAAAAAAAGTCCCTCAAAGCATCAAAAAAGCCCATGATCGTGATTGATAGTAATTATAGTGACAAAGAATATGTGTGTGTGTGTGTGTGCGTGCGTACGTGCGTATAAAGTAGCTTAGTCAAAGAAATGATATTCTCAGCTGCTGTGAGTATCTTGGGGTGTTAGAAGATAGCGGCGGATAGTGGAGTATTTATACATTTTAGTCGGGTCAGCTAGTTTGGTATATTTGAATATTCGACTACTATGAGCAGTGTCAACAATACAGATTGAGTTGTATATTTCCTTTGCCAATTTCTTTATCTAGTCACAATTCTTTACATCTTTGTATACTATCAAGGCAGCCATTTAAACTCAAATAAGTCACATGTTCTTGGATTTCACCTGAATTTGGAACATCATCTTCATCACTGCATTTCTAAATAGCATCAGCTGTTTTAGTCTGACAGGCTAATTAATTTATGTCAAAAACGTGGCATAGTTACAAAGCTCTTTTAAATTTCCTTTTAAAGCTTTATGTCAAACAAAAATAAAGGTTAAAATTTTTAGATAAAATATAAATTTTATAAAAAATCCTTTTGTTCACTTTCAGCCTTTTTATTCGATTAAATGACATTACTGCTCAAAAATAGTATTTTTAAATTTCTAATTAGCCTCTTTTGCTGATTATGGCCACCAATAGTATAAAATATTTGATACAAAATATGGTCAATAATTTTTGAAGGGCAAATTTTGGTGACCAGCGATTATAGGGGCAGAAATCACAGCCAAATGGATGCCCAGTTTTACTAATAAACTTTCACCCTTCAAAAATTATTACCCATATAGCGATCTTTTTCAAAGTGTTAATGTATATTATAAAATATAAGTTGATTTTTATGGATCAAAAATTTTGAAGGGTGAAAGTTTATTAGTAAAACAGGACATCCATTTGGCTGTGATTGCAGCCCATATAATCATTCACCCTTTAATAATTATTACCTATATTGGGAGTGTTCAAAGCTAATAAAAATCATGAAATCTCTAAAAATATTTGGCTAGTGATCACAAACTATAATTATGTAATTTTGAATGAAACTTCAGCCGCCTTGAATACCCACATTGAGATATAGTGTTATTATGAGGAGTTATATTTCCTTGTTGACAAAAGCAGATATATAAAATCACTCGCCAATCAAATTTAAAGCAAAGGCTATTTCATTAAATGATGTAGGCCCAAGCTCACGTTACTTTGGAGAGTAATCAATACAACTGGCCCTGCCAAACAAAACTTGTTTAAACACAACCCTTAGTTTGATCAACTTGAAAATAACAATAAACACGGGTTTCTTATTCTCAGCTAGTATTGTTTCAGTAAGCCACAATGCTTACACCAACAACTATTGATTGCAAAGGCTCTTTTTACCACACACTCTCTCACCTGTCCCAACTTGTCTTCCTTTTGCTTGATATATACACACACATATACTCCAATTACCACCTCATTCTATTTCTGCATTTTATATTTCCACCAATCCACATATATACTTTCAAACAAGCAATTATTAATTAATGGCGGGGACTTCGTTAAATGACCCCTCCAATTTAGCCCCACCAGAAAATGACAGCCCAAACAATAATGGTCTGGAGAAACAACAGCCCCCCACTCCGATGGTTGTTAGGAGAGCACGCCCAAAGCATGGTTCAACAACTAGTCCAAAAAAGAAGCGCAGTGTTGTTGGGTTAAATAAATCAACTGGTGGTAACAATAGTAATGGTATCAAGAATAGCCCTGATACTAGTGACAGTAATAGTAACAACAACAACAACAATGAAGGTGATGTGGTTACAGATAAAACGGAAAGGACGGCTTCTTTATTTGGTTCAACAACAACATCAGGCGCTGGAACCCGGAGACACAGAGCAAACAGACTTTTGGACCTCGATTCATTTTTACATGGCCATTATCATTCAACCAACAGCCTTGATACTCCTGCTGCTGCTAGTCAAGCTGGGTCCGCAGCAACAGATCACAGTGTTAATTCTGGGGATGATGGGATTGTTAGGCCATTATCGATTAGACGGCGTGGTGGTAGAAGACCAAGAGCATTGAGTGCCCTGACATCATCATCAGCTTATGATTCTTCGTCACAACAAGGCAGTGGCAGTCAACAGCTTCTGCCTCCTACAAGCATCACCGGCATGCTCTTGCAGCAGCAGAAAGGCCAGCATATACGTCGCCCATCAAGTCCTTCAAGGAGTAGTGTAGCACCCAGCAGCATTTCTATGTTTAGAGATCCTGAGGCTTATCGGCGTAAGGTTGAGTCAATTAGGGCTGAGGCTGGTACCTCATGGCTTAACGCTTTTGTTGAACTACAGAGCCAAGACTCTGCTTCTCCAGGAACTGCAGAAGCCGGTAATGCATCGCCTTCTTCTAAAAATCGCCATCCAGATGATACATTTTCGACCAATTCTTTTGCTGCAGCTGGCGATGAGTCTTCAAACATTCATCGGGTCATTAAAGACACAGATTCAATTGCAAGTAGTGCTGCTACAGGCAATCATCAGGGTAGCTCATCTTTCAGCTTACCAAAGTTCCTATTTCCAAGACGAAAACCAGCCAAGCGGAATGAAATCCCAAAATCTATTTTGTCATCAACCAAGGCAAAGGAAAGCGATGAAGACAAAGCCTGTTCTTCCATAGGCAAAGCATCCGTTGCTTCAAGTAAATCAAGTGACATTGTTAGCCAAAATATATTGGGATCTCCTAAAAGCTTCTCTACAGGAACAGCAACTCCACATATTGCATCACAATCTCCAACACCCGAAATTCCCTTAACCGAAACCCAGCAGGCTGCTGCTGATATCCCAAAAACATGTCCATCCATTTATCCACGATCTGTTACCCTTTACCACATCATTACTTACGAAGAATCTCCATTTTCCACGATAACAATACCTGATACCAGCAAAGTTATTTCACGCAGGCTATATTCATCCACCACACCTAATGACATCAAACTATCTATAACTGATAGCGACACAAATATGGCGCTCATAACAACACCTACAAGCTCTAACTCTGATGGCGATGAGCAAGAACCAAGAGTCCCCGAAGTAGCAAATACATTTTCCCTGGATTCGCTTTTACGCCTTGAGCAAATACACTGTTCACAACAAACACAGTTAAAATATCGACTTGAATTTAAAACAACCCCCTACGATTATCCTATGTGGATTGACATTGGTATTTCCAATAATCCAAAGTCTACTTTTATCCAAACCTTGAAATCTGCTATTCAAATGAACTGGGAGCGGCCTAATGGAAAAGGTAACCAAGTATACCGACAAGGCAGATGCGTTAAATGTAATTGGACTGGACGAATTGACAAAGATTTTGATCTATTTGATCTGCTCCCTCAATCACCTGTATCTGCCAACCAAGATACACAACAATATATTAGATCTTCAAAGGATTTGGACTATTTTGTTCTAAGTGATGATGGTGACGATAATAAGTTGCCCAAGAAGATCCAAAACTGTCTTGAATGTGGGCGAAACTATCTGGTCGAGTTTTATGGGCTTGATGGAACGGATCCGAGATCAATGCCTGTACCTACCTCCAATATGCCTACTGATCTTCAAAAAGCAGCCGCAGCCACGAAAAATGATAATACCAAACCACCTGTTAGTCTGCCAAGAAAAATGACATGGAAATCACTTCTCAATCCTTTGCAGCTACAGCTGTCCATAAAGAAATCGCTAAAATCGTTGTCAGAACCAGATAACCCTTCAGTACCAACAAATATCAAACGATCAGGATCATCATTTTCCTCAACCTCTAGCACCAAAACAAGCACTAGAGCATCAACTGGGATCAATGATAACAGCACATCGATTACAGTATTCGATGAAAAGAAACAGCTGCTGTGTATTCAAGACAAGACAAGATTAACATCTAGAATAGTTGGCGATATTGAAGAACGTGCATCTCATATTGCTGTAGCTGTTGGAATGCCATTTGGTGTACTTGACAATTCGCTTTCTTTGTATCTACAACTCTCAGTATTCAAGACTGACGATGAAAAGCTATATAAATGGGTTCCATCTGGTTTGATTGTGCAATCTGTACCTGGGGCTTATCCGTCGGCAAGTTCAATAATATCTGCCTCACTATCTTCATCTAGTCAGCAACAAAGCGGTTCGATTTGGTCGATAAGTGGCGTATTTTCATCATCAAAAAGCACTGCAAAAGGAGGAAAAGTTGATGGTGAAGAATGTGAACCCCAAGATTCAGACAACAACAAGGCAAAAGAAGAAAAATCTGTTCTCCAAAAGGAATTGCAAGCCCAAATAAGACATGCGTATAGTTCCAAGATCTCTGAAAGACCAATATATTTTTGTCAAACCAATCTCAATATTTACATCTTTACGTTGCGGTCTAAATATTGGGATGAACAAGAACAGTATCATACCCAGCAAACTTCACAGCCATCGTCACCCACTTCCAAAAATCCCAGGACCCAGAGCAAGACCAGGAGGCTTTCATTTAATAAGGATATAGCCAACAATCATCCTGAAAAATATTTGAGACTATTGTATCTTATACCGCTGAATAAACTTAAACGATTGGATGTTGGTCCTAATAGACAATACATTACGCTGCATGTTGATACTTTTGATCCTCCACATCCATATGCATCATCAGCATTTGGTGGTAAAATCGTACCCTTTTCATCACTGTTCGTAAACAAGGCTACAACTGCTTCTGTTAATGTGGGTGACCATGCAAGTCCGTCACCAGCAGGCCCACCCAATTCTTCAAGCACAGCTGGTGGTACTACATCGCACTCAAGTAGCAAACCAAACAGTAAAAAAGCCAAACAAACCAAGCCTTCGACTTCTAATTTTTTGGACAGCGATGACGAAGATACTAATGTTAACTTAAAGGGTGGAAGCATAGGGCCTACTAAATTACCCAATCGTTCGGTTGTTATCATGATCCGTGATAAAGTCGTTTGTTCGGATTTGTTGGATTCGTTGGTTGAAGTATTATATGATGCTGATATAGTCAAAAGTCCTAGGAAGCAAAGATCTGATACAGCAACTTCAACAGCAACAGTTGCATCAGATAAAGAAAATCCTGCAAGCAGTGGTGGTTTAAGTGGACAACGAAGCAATGTTAGCAGTAAAGGAAAAGACAAGAATATTACTGAAGAAGGAGATGACGATGTTAATCAACCAGCTCATAGAATTATTAACCACGATGTTGAATGGGCCATGCATCATCTTCAACGTCAAGTATTTTTAAAGCCTGGACAATTTGCTGAACTTCTGAATGATCCTGATAACAATGCTGCTGATACTACCGTTGACACCGTTGATAACACTACTACTACCACTACTACAACCAAATTATTAACAGCTGAACAATCTGTCACTACTACCAGAAATGCCAAGACTTGGTTTGATGGAGTTCGTTCTCGTGAACTAAACAATGTCTGGAATGAGCTTTTCTACCTTTCAGGGTGCGGCAAGGGTGGTCCAGGTGCATTGGTAGATCCTGCAAGCAGTACTGATAATGTTATAATTGATAAAGTTACCTACGAATTTCTAAAGCTTTATTACTGTGTAGGATGGGTTCCTAAATACACAGCAACCCCAACGCCAGCAGGCACACCACCAATCCAACCTACCACAAAATCCAATATTCTTTTACCAAAAGTTCCCGGATTACAACCAAGAACGGTCGTTGCAACCAACCATTTCCTTTACCTAGTTCGTGAGAGAATAGATATTTGGCCACCACCAGCTCGCAATCTGACAAAATTCTATAAACAATGGCAAACCACAAAACCACCGACGGTTGTTACTTCGGATCCAGATACATATGATCCTGAAAGTATTACGCAACTGTTGCAGGCCCATCGATCTAGAGCAAATTCATCGGTGGCTAATAGCAGCAGTATTAGTGCGTTGACTAGATCACCAGCATCGTCAACTAGGCCTCACACTCCATCGGCTGCTACAACAGCAGCAGGATCTTCTTCAGCGATCGCAGGTAGTTTGGGTAATATTTCGGAAAAAATGTCGATCGCTAATCGACTTGATAATTTACCACTAAGGTTTTCGTTATCTACGACGTTTGAGTGGATGGCTGAACATGTAGCTCAGTATGATCGGGTTGAAAGAATTAGGCCGATTGAATGTTTAAAGAAGATTGAGGTTCGATCTTTGAATGTGGCCATTTTACCCAGAGATTACCTGAATTCTAATCCTAGCTCCTCTGGTGGCAATCGCGATGATGAGTTAGAAGAACTTGAAAAATGGGGTTTGGATGGTCAAACTGTGATGGGATGTACGGCTTCAGGATGGGCTAGTGTTGTTAGATTGACCTTTGATCCGTTAGTGCCGATTAGTCCTCCTGACATTACTATCGCCACTATCAATAGCGATGGTAATGACAATGAGAATCAAGACGGTTGCAAGATTCCTAATGCGCAAAATAGTACCTGGGACCTGTTTTTTGCTACTGATTCGGGTGCTCGTGAATTCATTTCATCTATCATGTCACTTGCTAAAGAAATTGATATGAATCCATTACCTGTTCTTTCCTAAGCTCCACACCACCACACATTTATCACAGCAATCCCTGATCTCTTTTGCTGTTCTTGATCTTCATATCAACACCTGATGTATTTTTAAATTTTGCAGAGTAAAGAAAACTATACACATACATATACCAACCATATAAATCTTTTGCTTTTTTCCTCCTATGATTTACTTGCTGCTCTCTCTAGCTTTTAATGATCTATTACACGAATTTTACTTTTTGATTTTTGCTTATTTGATGCGTTTATTTATAAATGTAATGTCCCAACAACAATAATTGCTAACAAGCCACAACATCATCAAATCACTTTTTATAGAGATTTTATTTATAAAATAATTTAGTAAATCATATCAAAATACGAAGAATTTTGAATTGTATATGTATGTATGTATGTATATTGTTAAAAAAACGGCAAATTTTCTTTTTGTTATTATTTTGTTTGTCAATATCACAACAGCACAAGCAAAGGCACAAAAAATCGGAAACAACCAAGGCTGTCACAACATCTAACCCACATACTCCTTTTCTAACTACCCATCTGTCTAGGATAACGATTATGATGACGATGGTGATGAATTCATGTTGTTGGCTGGGTTATAATAGTATGCAGCAATAGGATTAGGATTGTTGTTGTTGTGATGGTAATAGGATGATCTGAACTTTTGATTCAAGGTCTTCTTATCAGCTAGACTCAAATTGCTAGCAGCAGACTCCTCTTCGTTGCGAATACAACTACCGATCGACATGAAAAATCCAAAAGATGCACCTGATCCCAATGCATACTGACCAATTGTTCCTAAATAACCACGAGGGCCAGGTCCGAATCTACAACCAAGGTTGTATAATAAATAACATCAAGTGAGTGAGTAAGCAAGTAAGTAACTTGGTTATAACATAAATAGTAGTTATAGTCTCTTGGTTCGTGAAGGTGGCGAAATTTGAGGCTTATGGTTGTGTAAAACATTTTGAAGGCAATTTAGGAAATTAAGTGCATTACATTCCAAAAAACACAAGCCTAACCAACTCAGGTATGATGATAATATAGCTGAATGTACGTGTTGGTTTAAAATTACTTACTTCATTGTCGAGTAAATTCCAATAAGACAGCCAAGGCAAGCACCAACTGTACCACCCATCAATAGGCCCATTTTGGCTTTATCCCAAAGCGAAGGTTGGTGTGGATATGACATTATGAAAATGCTGTTTTGATGGGGATAATAAGAAGTTGCTGTGGATTGTACGATATATGGTTTACACGCGTTTGCCAATTGATAAAGAACTTGGATAGATCGAGTGAATATGATACAAGTACAAGAGAGAAAAGGAAAGAAAGCGAAAGAAAAGGGGAAGATTTAAGATAAACGTAATGGATGATTATGGGTAAGCAAATATAGGTAGGTCAATGCGCAGGCGTCACAACAGGTCAACTGGATTATTTTATTTAATTTGGTAAATACAAATGGGTAGTTATTTTTGAAGGGTGACAATTTAATAATAGACTGTGATCACACATTTGGCTGGGATTGCCCCTATCAGCATGCACCCTTCAAAAATTATGATCCATATGTGCTCGTAGTTTTATATGCACTTTAATCGTGTCATTTTATCATCACCTTGCAATTTAAGTGGCATCTGTAAATGCAGTGGCCTTAGTCGCAAATGGGTATCAAGTTGACTGCCTCCTAAAAAATACTATTCACCAATTAAACATATAGCTCATTTTGTGGCTGCAATTTGGTAGGGTCATGATGCCTATATGTCAAATGATGCATCCATAGTAAATTATATAATCATGCTCTATGTAGCACTATTAGAAGTCATTATAAGATTCAATTGGAAAATGATACTTGTTCAGTCTCAAACCTTGAATAATGAAAAAATTGAGTTTGGAGTCAAAATAAGCAATTGGGTTTAGTCAACCTTTTAAAAAGTGCTGCACAATGTGGGTGTCCAAGACATGTCAATTTTACATTTAATATTGTCCTAATGGGCCATTGATATATTAAAAATTGATAGTGGACATGACATATTTTTACTATTCATGATATCATTTTTGCCATCATTAGAAAGTACCAGTATTGCACCACAGCCATCAAAGTGGATCAAAGGATATGTGGGGGCATCAATATTTATTCATTGCTATCAGCTAACTCATGTGCACATCCAAGTTTGCTTCACAAGTATAAAACCAGGGCGTTAAAACCTCTATAAACTTATAGACACATCAATTATTCTTTTATAATCTCCTGAACATCTTGCACAGCAACAAATATGACGACGGAATATGAACATGTCAGGTCCATATCGCAAAAAGGGAATTGGAATCCTACTACATTGATGGACTTGAACCTGCAAAGTACCAATTTTTACTGAGGATTGATCTATAAATTACTTGGAATTTATAGCTCTGTGATTCAAATTGTCATGAATTACTTTGTATTTATGCCAAAGCAAGCATTACAAAGACACAAAGTTTAATATGGGCATTTATTTTTGAAGGGTAAAATTTCACTAGTAAAACTGGACATCCATTTGGCTGTGATTGCGCCTATAGTCATTAACCACTAAAAATTATCATCCAAATAAACTCTAAATTTTATTCTATATTGTTATATTTGAAATCAAAGAAAGACACTACTAAATCTAATACCCTCTAAGGCTTTTAATGACATTATTTTGTTGGTTTTGAGACATCTCGCCAAATCCCAAAATTTCCATAGTAAAAGTACCATTTCCTGCAGTTAAGCTGCGAAGCGTAGAAGCATAGCCAACCATGTTGGCAAGTGGAATGTCAGCCACCGCAATCTTGGTCCTATTGATCATTTCCGATCCACTGCTACTAGTGCCATCATTAGAATCATCCAGAGAAACAACACGACCCTGTCTAGCACGGCTGACATCACTAATCACTGGGCCTATATATTCATCTTCGCATTGAATAGTAACCCTCATGATGGGCTCAAGTAGTTTGGCATCTGATTGCTTTAGTGCATTATGGAGACCTAATCCTGCACATGCCCTAAAGGCTGCTACAGTGGATATTTCCGGTCCGAAATAGAAGACATCCTTAACCACAATCTTTGTACGAGCTACTGGGAATCCAAACAGCGTCCCTCGCATTGTAGCTGCTTCAAGGCCGTCGTATATGGCCGATTCGATTTCTTCCAACGTCTCATCACTGGCTAGACTTCCGATATCCTGTTGCTGCTGCTGCTGTTGTTGCTTATTCCCAGCAGCCTTGCTCTTGGAGATAGTAGTGGGTGCAGATCGGCTTGTTGATATATAGTCCTTAATTGATTTGTACAAACTAGATTTGACATTAGAAACATCAATGAGATTTTCTCTGCTACTACTGTTGCCACTGCCACCCTCTTGGCCTTCAGCAGCTTCAGGGTCCAAAAGACCACCCAGGGGTTCAATGGATATAGTCAACCCAGCTTTAGCTAATTTTCCACCAATCTCCTTTTCGTAAACAAAGCTCTCATTGACAAAGGGTGATCCAGGACGCTCACGATACGTAACCTGCATCTTTCCAACTGTAGCATTGATCTTCATGTCATTTAGCAATCGATCACGAATGACCTCCAAATGTAGCTCTCCCATGCCACTAAGCAATGTTTGGCCCGTTTCGGGATCAAATGATACATTAAGCGATGGATCCTCAAGTATCAAATTGCTGATTGCATCCATTAGTGGCTTCTCATCGCTAGGCGAGTGTGCTTCGACTGAACAAAAGAAAACTGGTGGTGGTATAGCCAGTTTATGGAGCTGTAAACCAACCGGTCTAATATTCGAGCTACCAGCTCCAGAAAAGGGGGTCGGGGATTCAAAGCCATCAGAAAGACCTGCTGCCTTGCCGGTACTTAACATATCAGCCGATGATCCGATTTGATTTTGGAGTGAGCTCAAGCTTTGATTTTTATTGGACTTGGATTTTCTGATCAATGACTTTTCTAAAGATGGATGGTCAGTGCCAAGTAGGGTGTCCCCTGTTCTTGTTGCCTTGAGACCAAGGATAACGCCGATGTGACCTACTGGGATGCTGGGGATCTCTTCGGGCTGATCTGCGTACATTTGTAAAAGCTTATTAACTCGTTCTTTATATCCACCCCGTGTAGAATTTATCAGCGATGCCCTGGAATTTAGTGTACCCGAATAGACACGAACGTACACCATCTGGCCTCGCTTTTGGTCGACTACTACTTTGAATGCAAATGCTACTAGTGGAGCATTAGGGTCTAATGGAACTTGGACTTTGTTTTTGTTTGTTTTGGATAAATCGTTTGATTTCGATTTTTCAAGTGGTGGTGATGAATGTGATGTCCCAGGATCACTTAGAACGGGAGGTCTATCAAGGGGCGACGGCAAATACATATTAATCGCATCCATGACAGGCTGAACACCAAAGTTACGGAAAGAAGCACCAAAGAATACCGGACAGGCCAATGATTTTACAGTCACCCTACGAATAGCAGCTCTGATCTCGGATGCTGGCATTTTAAGATGATCTCCATCGACTTCATCGCTAAAGAAAACTTCAACAATTTCATGGTCCAGTTCAGCCAAAGTTTCTACCAGCTGGCTATGGGCTTCGACAGCTCGATCGTATAGTTCTGGACACTTTAGGCTATTTTCCTCCTCTGTCAACTTAATTCTAGTAATACTTGATCCGCTAGAATCTTGATCCAAAAAGCTCAAATATTCCAAATCAATGACATCAACCATACCCTTAACCACATTACCACCACTGCCATCCGCTTTCTCTCGCTTTTGTTTTATAGACAAAGCCGCGGTGCCGGCCAAAATTTTATCCTCTTCTTCATGGCTGTTCACGAGAATCTGACAAATAAGCGGCTTGATTCCTAATTTGGTTTCAATTCCTTCGCAACATTTTTTCCAGTTGGCACCATCTCGATCCATTTTGTTTACAAATGCAATTCGAGGAACACCATATCGATCTGCCTGTTTCCATACAGTTTTTGTCTGGGCCTGGACACCCGAAACAGCATCCAAAATAGTCACAGCGCCATCGAGTACTCGGACTGCGCGTTCAACTTCGACCGTAAAATCGACGTGACCTGGACTGTCAATTAAATGAAATAGATGGTCTTTCCAACCAAATGTTATTGATGCAGAGTTTATTGTGATTCCTCGTTCTCGTTCTGCTGGCAAGTAATCCATCACTGTGTCACCGTGGTCTACATCTCCGATCTTGCGGGTAAAGCCCGCATAATACAACATTCGTTCGGTTGTGGTGGTTTTTCCGGCATCTATGTGGGCTATTATACCGATGTTTCTGACATTTTTTAATGGGATCTCTATAACAAATGTTTGGTTTTTGTTAGTAGTTGGAATTGTGTGTGCGTGTGTGTGTGTGTGTTTGATCCATAGTAGATCAATAGGAATTTTCATGTCAATCGTAAATGGACATGTGTTATTTACCTTGGCGGTCACTGTATCTAAGAATGTTGCTACCCGAAAAGTTTCTTTGGATGATACTACTGGATGGTTTTAATGATGATGGGATAATAATATTAAGCTTGTGTGTTTTGTATAATGAAAAGCTACAATATTCCCCTGATAATTTTTTGAGCCCGTTATAACGATTTGCAATACTATAGCTGCGAGTGACTATTGATGCCATCATTTACACCAATATTTGTCGCATTTAAAGGATAATGAAATAAAAACTGTTTTGATTGAACCTGTTGAATTGATTATAATAATGCGAGATAAAAAAGTCCACCAATATCGAGTGCAAAATTTCAAAGTTATGGGTAATAGTTTTTTATTTACCTTGCTATAAAATTAATTTGGAGCTCAATTTAGTATAGGAAAGTTTAAAATACAAAAAGTAATATTAGATGATGGGCCAGGAATTTAAAGCTTTAGTTTTGAAACCAAAGTATTTTTCCTTTGCCCCTTCTTGTTTTGTTTTTAATTATAATCAACAAATAGATTTGAATATAAATATTTATACAACTAGCAATCATACATCTCTCATTTCTTGGTAAAGAAACCTTCTCTCTCTCGCTCTACATGCAACATTGTGAACTTACTATCCTTCTCCACCATAAATACATACGCTGAGTTTTTTCAGTAACATGATAGTATCCTCATGTATTATTGCAATCCTTCAGTGTTCTACTGCTGCTTTCTGGGTCATGTGGTGGTCGTGATGTTAGTTGGTGGCTTTTTGGTAAAGCTATTCCTTGATTTAACTTTAGCGCAAAGCCATGCATACGCAGACAGACAGATAAATCCACTTGCTGCAATTGTTCTCAAAAGAACATATTTCTATGATCCACTCTCTATATTTATTAGAACTCCAAAGGCATACCATTTGCACAAAGACAATTCATACATTTGGCGAATGATAATTGTCTGTGATACACTTTATCTGTCAGTTATAAAGCCACTGTGCCAGTTACTATAGCTTTTTATTTCTTATTCCTCTGATATAATTCACTTTGCTGTTGGTAATGATCTTACCGATATTTGCCATATACTCATTATTATGTCTAGTAGAAAAGCATTTACAAATCTATAGCTAACCTATTTCTTCCCCTTGCTTACTTTTTAATATCAATTTATCAGAAAGGCATTGTGAGATATTGCGGAGAAAGTTTACAACACTTTTCTGAATCCATTATTCCCATCACAAGCAATGATGGGGGACGAAGCCGATAATATTTGTATTTTGTCATTCAAAAAAAAACAACAATGTATGGCTTAAAACCATGATGGTATGTGGATACTTATTTTGGGTCCTCCTTAACACTTACAAAATCCAATGCCAATAATTCTCTTTATACATATGTGTGTGTGTGTGTGTGTGGGAGGCTTATCCAAAAGATACAATTCCATATTGTTCGATACGACATTTACATATTTTACCTTATTATTCCTATTGAGAATTTATCCAGTCTAAATCTCACATCTAACTTTCTCTTCCAATGCTCATTAGACTTAATGAAGCACTACCACCGCCATAATCATCATTGTTACCGTCCTTGTTACTTTATATCTATTTTGATTAAAATCTCTCTCTCTCTCTTTTTCTATTCTCTGATTGTGAATTTCTATATGTCTATGCAGTAACAGTGGATACTTCTCCTAAATCGTCTCTACATTTTCTTTTCTGTTAGCTCATTTTTTGCATATATATATATATATATATCTCTCTATATTGTATTGCTGTTGTGTCCGAACGTGTGCTGTCACGCGCTTGATCGAGAGGCGCTGTTTTTCT